>RSEE01000095.1:0-246803 GCA_003971905.1 Moniliella sp. 'wahieum' | reverse complement strand
CTAACCCTAACCCTAACTCACCCACCCCACCCTAACCCTCACCCCCCTCAACTCACCCACCCTAACCACCACCATGCCGACACACCCCCCCGACACACCAAGACAGGCGTCGCATCACAGTGAGAGTGGTATGGGTGGATAGCTACAGCCTGGGCTACTAAACTAACTCACTCCCGTGGTCTTCCAGTCAAAAGTTGTCCAACCCTGAATGGGTGGGGTGGGCATGCCCTTGTAACCCACCCCCCCTAACCCTCACCCCCTAACCCGTGGGCTCTGCATTGGGACTGGTATCACCTGACTGGTCCGGGCGCACCCTAGACCTGGTGGGCTGGAGGAAGCGTTGTGTTTGTCGTCCTTGCTTGAGGGGCATGTTTGTGGGATGGCTGGCTCTGGCTTGCGGCGTGAGGGACCGCACTCGCGGGCTCCCTGCGGTCTTCTTCGTACGTTCATCCTCCCAAACAGCCAGTCGGCATGGAATGCATGAGAACCACCCCCTACCTGCCTGTTGTTCCTCTCATCTACGCCCAAGAGCGAGGAGAACGAAGCGATGCTGCGTAGTGGGATGTCGATCTGGTCCGTGGCAAGATGTGGGTCGGGAGCAAGGCGGGAGGGGGCAGCTGGCGGTGGTGGCAAGAGACGCGATCCGAGCGGTGCGTCTTGGTCGCTGCACTGGCGCTCGTCGCTCGCGAATGCGTTCGTCGAGCAATGGTTAATGGAGGCGCTTTCCGTCGCCCGGTGATCGATGATCGATGATATTTGCACGATTGAAATGATGCAGTGACGCGGTGACGGGTGACGGGTGAGCCCAACAAGCGGCTGACCCCCCTGGCGCGGTCAAGTTGAACTTGTTCCTTCTCTTCCACCACCACCTTCTCCTCCGCCTTGCCCGCCGCCTGGAAGTCGTGGCAAATTATGTGGCCCCTTGCGTGATGCGCGTGAACGAGGCCGGTGGGAACGAACGTAGCACCAAACAGCTCAGGCGCGCACGCGCTACGCCATCCAGTCGGTGTCGGCGGTCTCAGCCCAATCTGGCGGCGGGCCGAAATTCAGATCCATTCAAGCGGTGGAGTGCACTGTGCCCTCGCTGCCGGGCAGCACGATGGTGCCGCGTCGATTCAAACACGCCGCGGGTCGCTTAGGAATTGCCTACCTAGATCATCTCGACGATCACGATGTGTTCAACCTGCTTGTTCTTCCCGAAGGCGGGCTTGCAGGGAGGCTCCTCGCTCGATGTTTGCGCTCCCTCAGGGCGGATCCGGAGGTGACCTGACCTCCAGCTATGCGGAAGGACTCTGCAGAGCGTCAGCATTCCGATAGTTTCGCCCGTGCGCATCTCCAGGCCAAAGCAGGCATGCTAGGGCGGGCGGTTCGTACGCTGCGTCCCCATGACGCGACGGTGGGGATGCGGCCCAGGCGGCTTTGTACCTCCTTGCATGGGTTGCCGCTACAGGACCGCCTGCTTTGTTGCGGGTCGCTCCGCAGCCAAACTTCGGCATCCGCTTCGTTCAAAGAGGACGGAAGATCTGGCGGTCCGGTTCAACCAGATTGGCAAGCAGCTCTGATTTGAGGTAAAGGCAATCAGGGTGGCGCATCCGAGAGATGCGGACGTTCACAAGTGGGACAGAGCTCATTTCTCCTTGCCAGCCCGTATGGATGGCTTAGGCTTTCGGGTGCCATCAGTGGTGATATCCGGTTGGTCCTATCCGCAGCTACTCGGAAGGTGGGGTTGGATATGGCACCTTCCATTGCAGTGGGGCCGCTCGTACCCTGATAAGACTGGGCTCATATCGCTCCTGTTCCACGTGGTGGTGGTGCGGCCAAAAAAGGATTGACGCTCCAATCAAGGCACACCGTGACGCGGTGTGGCATCTCATCGGTCCGTTTCTGTTGCGTTTACATCCGACACGCCTATCTCGCGCCCGCCCTGCCTTCCTCTCACGCCGAGGTGCCAGACGTGCAAATGCTTTTTCACACTGTCATGCGCAATGTACCCACTATCTGTTCATCAGGTACGAAGCCACCCAAGCCTTGCTGTGCTGTAATGTGCTAACTAGTGGGCTCGGCAGGTACGAATACGCTCGATGGAGGAGAATAGCCGACGGAATAAGCAAATGATCGCCCTGCTCTTTGCAGAGGCATTCCCCGCCCCAGATTAAACACACCCCGCCAGGCAACGACAACCTCGGATGGTGGCGGGGCCGGTTTGCCAGGGCCCGTCCCAACGGTGACCAGAGGACGCTGCAGATGAAAACAACGGACAAGCACTACAAGAAACTGAGGTGCAAGATAAAAGCATGGATCGAGACATTACCAGCTTCGGTCGCGATGTGATACATGAGTAAGGGGCTGCACATCTGGAGGTCGTCTTGCCCAAGCCCGAGGAATGTTGGTCAGAGATGGGGGACCAACAGGATGAAAAGCTGTGCCGCTACTTATTGTCCTTCGGGATGTGCTTGGCCGCGGTGCCCGTCTCTCTTTGCGCTTACCGACCCGCCCACCTTTATTGGCTGGGATACCTGTACGTTGCCCATGTCCTTCTGCGGTGGGCCAAGTTGCTGACATTTCGCATTGGCCAGACGCAGTCGGAGCGCCCACATTCGCGTAGCCGTTGCCACATCAACGTCCCTCAGCAGTCGTGCAAAGCGCCTAAGGAGAGGGTACCTCCACTGCGCGCTTTGGCCACAGACAGCATCTGCGCCAACCGCGCAAGATGGCGGCGGCGCACACAAACCGAGCAGCCCCGCGAGCAAACGCAGTCGACCGCACCCCCACGCCGCCCCGAAAGAGCGGCTGTCCGCTCGCATCCGCGCGTGGCTCATGGCGGCGGGGTGGACATGACCAACCGGTTGAGGGTCCCCTTCGCGGTTGACGGTTAACAGTCTGGCTTGGCGCGCCGAAGCAGTCGCAATTCATATATTCATCCGGATTGGCTGCAGCCACGCCGCCCATAACCCTGGCCCCGCGCCAGATTCGATCTCGTCGCGTCTGGGCGCCTTTTGCTTCTTCGCCACCAGCCAACACTTGGGAACCGCTGCGACAGCTCGTTTCCTTCCTCTCTGTGCACCGAGCCAGATGCGTCAAGGGGCGTGCGCCCTTGCCTCCGCTTCTTGTTCCCCATCCTTGTTCATTCAACACCCGAACTGGCATCGAGAGCGCGACTGGGTTAGCGAGGTCGACACACTGCGTGGTGAAATACAAATTTCCAGGGAGTACCTGATGGGGGTGATGCCTGTACGTGTTCATACCCTTCTGTTGGAACCCAAGTGGCTGACATTGCACATTAGCTGGAGCAGCTCCAGAGGCAATGTGCGTGCGCTCAGGCCGCCCTTTAAGGCACAAATGCAGGGAGTACTGGCAATGGCAGAGCACGCTTTACGCCCCCTGCGGATGCGCCGGCAGGGAAGGCCTCTACGGCTGGCGAAGAGCAAATGCAGCTCGATGCGGCTCCGTTATACGGGACGAGCGCGTAGAACAGGTCCGGGGGGCGCCTCGCTGCTCTTCATACCCCTCGTATGGACCCGTGAAGAGAATGGCAGTGTGTGCCTCCTCTGCAGTCGGAGCAAAAGACGACACCCAGTAGCCCCCGCATATCCAATGTGTCGGCAAGAATTCTGATATCGGCTTTGACTCTGTCAAGTGCGCTACCGATGTACGTGCTGCGGGCGGGAAAGGGTCGCACGGGTGCCAACATGACGGTACTCCTGGAGCTGGTGGCGACGAGTAGCAAACCGCCATACACCTGAGAGTCCGACCCCTCCTTTTGCCAAAGAGCGCCGATGGCTAGCAATGGCCGTCTTGCTTGCTCATGATCCTACTAACGCCGAAAACGAACATCTGCACGGCCCAACTCAACACCTGGGCCGCGATTTCATCTATCGGGTTTACAAGTCTGACGACGACCCCCACCCGACTTCCTCTGGTATGATGTACTGACTATGTCCTGACTAACGCGCTTGTGCACGCCGGGGCGTGCAGGCACGGGTATGCGGGCAGAGATGATCAACAAAGATATCTGAACACTAGGGCAAGGACGTGGATCCAGTCAATATCCGCTTTTCATGTATGTGGGAGATGTTAGTGGTTCGGAATTGCTTTGCACTTGGCCACTCCCCAACATCATAACGCTGTGGAAGATGCCAAGTCGTATGCTTCCAGGCTCCGTCTCGTCTGGGGGCCAATATCCGACTGCCGCATATTAGGGTCCTCTCCCCCTCTTCTCCCCGATGGGAATCAAGTCTAAGGGAGAGTGGGGCAGATTGTGCGTCTGCTGGACATTTCGTTACAGAATAACCCATTCAACTCGGTGTGGTGGTTGCTTTGCGCTCTGACGTTTGGTGCAAGGAAGTGGTTCGAAGCGTCAACCGCGCTTCCGGACGCCTGTGAGGACGCGTCGCCCCACCAAGATAACGAGGTCAATTCAACACCCCCGTCCTCGAGTCGTCACGCCGCCGATGGCGAGTGCGGGGCCGAGAGTTGCCAGCCAGCATGGAGGGCGGGGCGCGCCACATTGAAGACACGCACTGTACCCATTGTTCACTTGTCTCTGTTGTTCTTGTTTGTGGGGCATGTTTGTTTGATGGCTGGCTCTGGCTTGCGACGTGAATGCCGGGTTCCCTGTGGTTTTCTTTGTACATTGATCCTCCCACACACCGGAGTCGGCATGGAATGCATGAGACCACACCCTACCCAACTGCATTTCCTCTGATGCACGCCCAAGCGCGAGGGGAACTGGCGATGGTGGTACTTAGCGGCATACCGATCCGGTTTCTGGGCTGGATGGAGGTGGGATGAAGGATGGAAAACGAGAAGGGGTAGCTACAAGCGACGCAATCGGGATGCTTCTAGTTGCAGTGCTCGCGGCTCGCGCGGTGGAGAATAAATTCCAGGGGGCAGTTCAGGAGAAATGCCGTGGTCGTCATTGAGGCGCTGTATATCCTGTTTGGACTCTCGCGAGTCTCGAAGATACTGCGCATGTAGATGTAGTGCGTCGAGAGTTACTGCTGCACGGACGTACTGTTGCCAGCCCACGGTCAATGAAGCGGCAACCACACTCATATAATGTTATTATAGTACACATAAAAACAGAGGGAACGCCACCGCTGCAACAAATTGAAGGAAGGCTACTTACGCATACACCGAGGAGCTTTTGTTCTGGAAGCAGTTCGCATTGTGCGCAACTCTCCTTATCCCCTCAAAGACGACACGAGAAAAATGCCGGCCACCACGGCGAGCCCGACCCTGCCACCAATCAGTAAAAAGGCGGGGAGCGATAAAATATTATTGTAGCGGGAGGTCGGCCTTAGTACGAGAGAAGATTCGCGACGACAAGGCCGACGATGCCGAGAAGATCCGAGTCGACCGGACCCACGCTCAGTAATATATGGACGGCCCCACCCTTTCCGTCTCTGAGCTCGCCCTGCACCTGTGCATCTCGCGACCTTAATATGTTCGAACCCGTCCATTTCCGCCCGTCCTCTCATGCTCAGAGCCTAGCAAAAGCGACCCTAATTATTTCGGCCGATCAGAAGAGGTCGTGACTTCCTTCGAGATATACGCTGGTGTCTCCCTTTTGGTCGCCACGCAGACAACGATACGGAAAAGATTGGCCGGTTCATCATGGCATTGATGTCTGTGTCTCCGACAGTACGGGTCGGAGCCTGAACTACCATTGGGTCAGCGCACCTCCCCTGAACCTCAGTCGTGGCCCGCCTTTCGGGCTGTACTTTTGACCGAATGGGATGAACGTAACCCTCCGCAGCAGTAAGCCTATGTGGAGTATCGGGCGCTCACTCAGTCCGAGTCGGCTGCTGACTATGCCGCTCATTTTGTGCGTCTGCTGAGAGGTGCTATACAGCCCCAATACCCCTCCTGAGCAGTTCTATTGGGACTTTCTCTCTATGGGCTGAAACCCAAGGTGCGGGACGGTCGTTCTGCTCGTGGTGAGTCTACGCACGTCAATCGGCCGTCGTTTGAGCAGTTGCGCGCTTCGCAAGTAATCAATATCGACGAGCCCCAGGCATTGGGTATACGCAGCAATAGTATGGCACCTCTCAGACTTCCCAGCGGCAGCCAGTTCTTCGGGCCGTCGCCGTCCGAACCCGAATACATGGACCTTAGCGCAGCTGAGACGCATGCCACAGCGAGGGCAGCGCGGTATCGTGAGCGTAGAGCGTGGAAGGATCCTGCTACTTTTGCGGCACCCGTGACCACCACATTGCCCACAACACTGCGCGCTCGACGGTCCGCCCCCGCCTCGTCAGGCCGAATCTTCCACGGCTGTGTGTCTCAGGCAGGCGTCGGCCCCGGGCGGTCTTCCCAACAGGATCTTTCGCGGTACTCGTTCATTTGGTCCTGGTTCTTCGTCCTCGTCCCCGTCCCCAGTTCCGATCCCGCTTCTTGCCCTCGCTGAGTCTGGTTCTAACAGTGTCTTCATGTGGATCGGGTGTTTGCCCACCGGAACGGCCTGCTCGCCCTTCCGCTGGAGTCGGCGCCCTTGTCAATCCGCGTGGTTGACGAACGTCCCATCTCTTCGGGTCTGGTGACCCTGGCGGTGGAGGCATCCGTCACGGTCTCGGCTCGGAAATGTGTCGACCGAGAGAGAGAAATGTTCCGTCGCCTCAGTCCCTCCACCATCCCTTGATTCTTGGCCTTCCCTTTCTCGAGGCCCACAACCCTTCCCCGGACTACTTCTCGCACACGTTACATTTCGATAAACCGCAAATGTCGCGGACGTTGTCGTCCTCCTCAGTTCCAACTCCAGACCCATTCCCAGCCTTCCCCCAGCCAGTTTTCACCTCCCCAGCATCTGCTGCACAGTCTTCCTTTCAGCTCCCGTACCAGTCTGTAATCTCATCTCAGAGCCAGCACCCCCCTTCCCAAGTTACGTATCTCCGCTCCTCATGCTTTGGTCCCGCCCCTCCTCAGTCCTCACTCTCCCCTATTAGTCTGCCGATTGACCTCCTATCCTTGGAAAAGTTTGAAGGAGAGATGGTCGACGATATGGAGGCCGAGGTATGCGTTGCCCATCCCAGTGATCCAGCTTTGGTCATCTCGTCTGTATCCATGTCAGAGGGTCCGGAGGAAGTGTTTCTTGACCAATTATAGACACACCAGAGTATGTCGACCACGTTGGGAAAACGGTGCGTTCGCGTTACCAAGCCTTTCTCTCGATACCTTCTTCAAGTCTGACGCCAAGACACGTCCCACCCATCGTGCGGCGGACCATAATTGGCCTCGCGCCCGGGGCTACTCCCACCTTCACTAGCCTCTACTCTGTTTCTGGGGCCGAGAAGGGTGTCCTGGGCCGGGGCATTGACGAAAATCTGGCCTCTGGGTTCATTCGTCCGTCTAAATCGCCGTTTGGGGCGGGTGTCATTTCTATTAAGAAGCAGGATGGCTCACTCCGACACTCTGCATTGACTATCCGATCGCTTGTCCGGGGCTCGCGTTTTTTACACGCTTGACCTCCGTGGGGCGCACAACCTTTTGAAGGTCAAAGAGGGCGAGGAGTACAAGACGGAGTTTGGTACTGGATATGATCCTTTTGAGTCCCTCGTCATGCCGTTCGGTCTCTTTAACGCGTCCGCCACTTTCCAAGCCGTAATGAATGATCTCCTTCGGAACATCCTCGACGTCTCGGTGCTGACATATCTGGACGATATCTTGCTCTTCTCGTCAGACGAAAAGGCACACGAGGAGCATGTTGCTGAGGTGTTATGGGATCTGCAGCGAGCCAGGGTCTACCTTAATCCGGACAAATGTCGGTTTCACACATCCCGCATCAAGTATTTGGGCTACGTAGTTTCGTTCACGGGGATTGGGATGGATCCGGCTAAAATGGAAGCGATCAAGGCATGGCCCACGCTCAAGACCAGCAGCCAAGTTCAGGTGTTCCTTGTGTTTGCCAATTACTACCGCCACTTCACTTGCTCCTATGCCCGCATGTCCACACCCCTATCCGACCTCGTCCGCAAGACTCTTCAGCGGTTTGTTTAAACACCTGTCGGCCAAAGCGCCTTCGACGACCTCAAGAGGGTCTTCGCTTTTCCTTCTCCCCATTAACCCGACTTTTCGTACCAGGTGGGAAGAAACAAGCTGCAGGATGAATTGCGACAGGCCAAGCTGGAGCACCGCGCCTTTTGTGCCTCTACTCTCGATGGCCAGCGGTGGAGGAGAGAAAAGAAAATATACTTTGCGAGCAGTATGGTGCCCCAAGCCGAGGGCCTCCATCGTGCCTTGGGGGAGGGGTCCCGTCAGCCTGCTCTGGCCAATACCGAATACGAAGTTCAGACCACATAACAGGCGGGCGTCGTCCAATGCAATCGCTAGGCCTGGCGCGTCTCCGACTTCGGCAGCGCAGGGGAAGCTGGTAGATCTGAGTGCTGGAAGTCTGCGACAGGTTCTGATCAATGATTAGCAGTTGGTGTCGATCCTGCCAGCTCTCGTTAAAGAGTACACCAACACCCTGTCCTGATGAATTCAATACAGCTGGAAAGGTGAAGAGGCGTTAGAATGACCGGAGGGCACGACGAGCGCAGGCGTCGGTGGGCGGACGGCTCCACCTCGCCCGGAAACGCGGGGTCCATACGGGATGGTGGTGAGTGAAATGACAGGGACAGGACGAGGGAGGAGATGGATGGCGCTGTCGGCGTGGTGGTGTGGTATGGTATGGCGGTGGGCGGCGACGGGGACAGTGGAACGGACAGGAAGAAAAGATTGGCAATTACAAAGCTGTTAGTAGCGTTGCCTTGGCGGTACATGCCAAAGCCAGACCTGGAACCATACGGCACCCCACGACGATTGGTATGGCGCTCCGGCCTAGTGCCTGTGTGGCTGCCTCGACTGTACAGCGTGGGGGCAGATTCTCACTCTGGTGTCCTGCCAGCATGGTGGCAGCGTTGAAGGTTGACTGGGTGGAGCCTGGCGGGACGCATGCGGCGAGGCAGGGAAGAGAGGTCGGCGGCCCAGGGACCATAAAATAGGCACATTGTAACGGTGTGGCCTCCCGGGCGATGACAACCTCGCCCGACGGGGGGGCACAAAGGGGAGCCAGCCCTCTGGCTCGTCAGGCAAGGGGACCAGTCGTAGGCCCGAAGCGCGCGAGCTTCGCACCAGAGAGACGTCCTCCCTACTGCCTTCCTAGCGATAGCGTTCCTAAGCTGAGTCCTGGAGAAGGCGGCGCTGAGGGTGGACGTAGGACAAGACGATTGGTCGCTTGCCTCCATGCATTCTTAGTACAGAGCGGGTCTTTATATAGGCAGGCAAAGGCCCGCAAGTCGTACAATATGCAAGCGGCCTAACTGTGGTCTGTTGGAGACCACGCGGCTGATAGCTCCCGCCGATCCGCACGCGCGGAACATCGGCGATCGAACTGATTAGAAGCCAAGAGCGTACGATAAGCAGCGGCGGCGCCAACGGAAATATTTCCGGTGGCTGAGCTGCGCATCGCCCCGTGACACACATTGCCTCCCTCGAAAGCGGAGTTCTGTCGGAGAGCGTTTCACCAGCAGCAATCCAAGAAGGCAGATGATCGATGAGGCGCATCGACGGTTACTCCATCATTGTCGTCGCCCCAAGGACAGCTGGGGTCCTCGGATCGGCGCATCAGCTGCCTCCCTCTCGTCATGTTTGGCGCTCGTTCAGCCCTACCCAGTCATTCGTGTAACCTGGGACGGGCTGTACGCGGGGACCCGTCGTGTGAGAGAGTATAGTAGTAAGGCTGCCAATTGCAGGTGATGGAGGGCGCGAGTTAGCGAAACAGCCAAACAAGAAAAACACCCAGCCTTCGGCGGACATCATATCGCCCAGGTCCGGTGCAATGACCCTGCCCTCAGCCCCAGCTCCACATGGCCGGGGATGGCATCCCCGTCCCACACCACGTCACCCGCACCCCCACTACGCCCCCATCTCCCCTCTGGCAGTTGCCCTCCATGACCCACTGACTCGTGCGTCTACGCCCGACTCTCCCGCCAAAGCGCCTGATGAGCTTCAGGCCCCAGGGAACCCTCAGGCTGAGGCCTCACGGTGCGCCTTGTTGGGCAAGGAGGGGCACAAGTCTCCCGCAGAGCAGGCACTCTCTGACACAATTAGTGCGACATGTGAATGTGACCAAGCACCAGCGGTTGCCGGTTGGTGGGCACAGCGTAGGTCTGGCGTCACGCATCACACGTCACAAGTCACTCTCACATGCATCGTAGGTGACGTCATCTGCACGTGCAACCAATGTGCCACTTGCGCTGGTGCTTCCACACGGTTCGATACGATTCCCATACTTGGATCGTGAATATTGAATTTTGAACGTTCAAGCGCCTCTTTCACGCAGCCGCTGCAGACGCGACGCAAGCCACGCACGGCAGCGCAAGGCTGGGCTGCTGCCAGCTGCAGCGCACGCTCTTTCAACACGCACTTGCTCATCAGCATCACCCTTCAGCACCCGCCGCCCTGCTCGCATCCCGCCCCACCACACGCCGCTCCACTGCCCTCCCGTGCCTCGCATGTCCCCGCCCCAACCAGTTCGTTTCAAGCGTCAGCGCATCCGCCCCCCGCCCGCTCGCCCATCCTATAAGAAGCAGTCCCCCGCGTCCTGCTACCCCCGCCACCACCATGACCGCCGCCGCCACCGCCACTGGCATCAGCCAGCCACAGCCTCCCGCTGCGCGCCCCGCCGCCGCCACCACCACCACCGCACCCGATACCGATGACACCCCAGCTTACATGCGCGCTGCTGACCTCGACGAGAACATCGCCGAGGTGCGCAAGATCAGCATGGGCAACTCTTCCTTCCGGTCCGAATGGAGGGCCAACCCCGACGCCCCCAAGAACTGGGCCGTCCACGTTATGACGCTGCTTGACCTCTGGCCTCTAGCGGACGAGCCCAAGTACGTCGACCCCAAGGCCCCCGTGCCCTACCTTTCGCCCCTCACCCAGCTCCGTTGGGCCATGTTCCGTGCCGCGCCCCCCGTCCTCATCCAGTACGCCATCTCGTACCTCTTCAACGACGTGCTCTACAAAGACCAGGAGTCGCCCGTATCCCAGGCTGGCATCAACAAGTGGCTCGCTATTCCCTTCTACATGCTGTTCTACTACCACGTGGGCATCCAGGTCATCTGGAGGTGCCGCGACCTTGGTGCCAAGTATGGGTACTTTGACTCGGGCGTGCCGCGTGACGAAGTGCCCGACGCCCTCGGCGGCAAGGTTGCTGCCAGTCTGCTGCTCACCGTGACCCAACGTGTCTTTATGGAAGTCATGACGACGTGGGACGCCGACTCGAAACCCACGGTTCGCTGGCAGCTGCCTATCCAGATGGCCGTCTACACGTGGACGCTCGATTTCTACTATTACTGGTACCACCGGGTCATGCACGAGTCGGATTCGCTTTGGCCATTCCACCGCACGCACCACCTCTCACGCCACCCCAACACGCTCCTCACCCTCTTTGCCGACGATGAGCAGGAACTCTTTGACATGGTTGGCATTCCATTCCTTACATGGCTCACCATGTACCCCATCTCGTTCCTGCGGCCCAACTTCTATGAATGGTGGTTCTGCAACGCTATGGTGACGGTCGTTGAGCTTTTCGGACACGCGGGCGTGCGACTCTACTTTACTGCGTTCCAGGCGTTCCCGTTCCTGCTGCAGCCGCTTGACATGGACATCACTATGGAGGACCATGACATTCACCACCGCCGGGGGTGGAAGCACTCGGGCAACTACGGTAAACAGACGCGTATCTGGGACCGTGTCTTTGGCAGCGTTTTGCCCCGCGACGAGGGGCCAAACGAGAACATTGACAAGAAATACCTTGTCGAGATGCCTTGGTGAAAAGGGTGACGGGTCTGCGCTGGTTCGTGTTCGCATGTGTGCTACTTTGCCTCCTCCACTGGCTCCGCTACTCGAACGCAGTTTCTGGATTCGTTGTCGTACTCGCCCGTTTTGGCGTGTTGCTAGTATGGCTCGTTCCTCTATCTTTTTTTCGCCCCTTGCCCCGCCACCTTTCGCCACGTATGCATTGCAAACATGCTCCATCGCCCTGCTCGGTCTCATGCACCGCTCCGTTACCTTTTCCTCAATATGCCCTTTGCTTTGCTTTCTTTCTCGCATGCCCCCCCCCCCCTGCCCCCGAAACCGTGTATACTTTTTGCCGTTGTTGTCTTGGAAATTCAAGTGACTCGAGAAGGCAAGCATTCTCATCATCTCATCATCTTCATTCTCATCAGCTTTGAGCCATAGCCTTAAACGTCTAGAGCTTCATATATATAGCTAGCTACTTGATGCATGATGGATCTTGCCGCCTACAACCATGGAGTAAACCACTCAATCTGCGCGTATTTACCACGATTCCATAGGTCACACTTGGTTACTCTTGGTTACTCTTGCGATCTTGATTGCTTCTATGATCTCGCCGATTCCCCTGGCCTGATGCAGGTCATTTCGACGGCCGACTTTATTTTGGACAATCAAAGGGTCAGCCTTGCTCCATATATTGTGCCGCGACGGTCCAGTGCACGTCGCGACGCATTTTTTTCTCTCGGACAATTCGCTGCGATGCGGCTGTCTAGAGGGCCGTCATGATGACAGTGCGGTAGACGGTAAAGAGGACAGCCAATGTCCCTCTATAGTACCCCGGCATAGAAGACCAGAGAGCAAGTAGTTGATCGTGTGTATTGCATTGCACATGAGCTACAGAAGCGTGAGAGAATATTCTTGCCCTCCAGGAAGGCATATTGGACGGAATGAACTGGACGGGTCGGTAGTAGCGCGGGTAACCCCTCGAGAGCAGTCCTGCCCCTGTCCTTCTCATTGCCTCTTCCCCTCACCTCTCCTCAGGCCTCAGCTGAGGACTATACCTCCTCCAGTGCATTCTCCCTCGACACTCGCGCTGGACACGGCCATTACCTCATCGGGGTGGGCCCTGGTGCGGCCGGGCCCGGTCACGTGCCCGCTGCCATTTATCACCCTCGGCCTTGGCCATCGCCCATCGCATCGCATCGCATCGCATCCGTCACGCCCAACCCCATCGGCAGCCGCGATGGTGCCCCCGCCGTTCATTGGCTCCACGCCCTCCACGCCCCGTGCCGACGCACCCGCATCGGCGGCACGGGACGATGCGCCGCTGCCACGCCCACTCGCCGCGCTGGTGGCCGCGCTGGCCACCCGCACCCACACCGTCTTCGCCAGCCCCGACCCCGCCACCCCCTTCCCCGCCCTTCTTGCCGCCATCGACGATCTGCAGGACGCCGTGGACGCCACAGCACCACGTATGCCGCCGCCACGGCCGTCGCGCCCGACTACCGCGCTGCCACGTCCCAGGCCCTCAGCGAGGAGCTGCTTCGTCTGTTCGTCAAGGATGTCGCCCGCGCCTCGCTCGAGCATCGCGTGCACTTTGTTGAGCTGCTCTATGCGCTGCGCAACATCCTGGATCCCCAGCGCTATGCATACGATTGGTGGGACCTTCTCCTCCGTCCTATCCTCCACACGCCCCAGATCAGCGTCGCCACCGCTGCCAAAGCGCGCGCCCTCGCCGTGCTTGCTATGGCCGCCGCTCCCAAGAACGCATACTCCGATCTGCCTCGGCCGACGATCCTGTCTCGTGCTGCACCCCACGACAGCCTTCTTGACCCTTCTGATGAGACTCTGCATTCGCCTGCGCTAGAGCAGGGCCATGACTTGCCCCCGCGCCGTCCCGCGAACCAGGCGGAAGGAATGCTTGACCCGGTACCTGGTCCGCCCGCGCCCTCGTCCCACCCACCCAGCCCGACACGCACGGCTTCCCCACCGGGCCGGCCGCCCCTGGCAGAAAGAACAAGACCCCCGCGCTTTCGCCCAGCGCATCATTGACTTATTTGTCGCAGAGCATGTTTTCTCTGGAGGATACTGTCGACCCCGTCGGGCTCTCGAGCCCTGTGGGCGCGTACGACTCGTCCGACGAAGAGGCAGAGCGCAAAAGTACATGGCGATACAACTTGGGCGAGATTGTGCTCCAGTTTGGGCACCATGCTCCAACCCCTTTTTTCCACCATGTTGCCGATACATTTTTGCGGGCCGAAGCACGCTTGTGTCTGCTGGAGCTGCTGGTGCGTTTCTTCCGCTACGCTCCTAATCTGATCTATCAGATAACCCGGACACTTCTTCCCCAACATTTACTGCTCTCCCTTGAGCTGGATACGTCCAAGACGATCGTCACTGTTGGCCTGCGGGTCTTGACCATGCTCATCCCCCACATTCCCGATTGGATTGCGCTGGGGGTGCAGGTGGGCTTCCTGCCTTCCTTTCGGTCCTGGCCCGTATTGTGGATTGGAGGACATTGGGCGTGGGATGGGAAGAGCGTCTTGGGTTAGGGAAAGAGTCGGATCGTCGGATGCTTGATGTCGATTACCTGGATATGGATCGGATTGGCCAGCGGACCTCTCTCAAAGCGGGCATCGCGTGGGAACCCGTTAGTACGTTATCATGCCTTTTACCATGTGTTAGTGCCGTCTCAACGTGCACTGCTGACTGCTTATCGCCCCGCCAGCCTCCAGTTCCGATGCGGTGGACCTGCCCGAACCGAATGCCCAACCACTGTTCACGTTTCTGTACGGTATCTTTCCCTGCAACACAGTTCGCTTCTTCCGCGAACCCATTGCCTACATGGAGAGCAGTGGGTATCCTACGCTCTTCAAGGGATCCTGGGCAGATGTCATGGACCAGCGCCAGCTCCAAGCTCGTATCCGTCCCATCTTGAAGAGCCACGTACTCCATCCCAGTCTCATCACGCTCGACGCTCAGCAAGAAATCAGCGACACGGCCCGCTGGCGGGGGTACGACGCCAGCATTGTGGCCACCAAGTCGCTGCGCCTCCATTTGGGTCCTGGCAGGGAAGGTGTTGCAGCGGAGATTGATACGCCCTTTCAGCCTGGCCCACCGACGCGCGGGGGTAGCGGGTTGGAGGCTGAGAGGCCGCCGACGCTCCTTCCCATCCCCTCGCCCCTACCGCCCCCGCCAGCCGGACCTCACTCGTTTTCTGCGCCATCTACGCCCGCCTCTCTTCCCTTGGGAGACGCGGGCAGCCCCATCGTTGCGGCAGCAGCATCGGGCGCAGCGCCTGTGGTCCCTGTGCGCAAGAGCTCAGTATCTACCATGCAGGCTCTTGGCTCGCCCAGCCCGCGTGACGCTCATCATATTCTCGCCCAGCATGCCCGTCTCAAACAGTCGGACGCGCCGGACGCACTTGTCCTTGCGCCTGTACCACGACCCCCCGGTCGAGGGGGCACAGGGCCCGCTGCAACCACGCTGGCCGCCGCTACTGCCGAACCCACAACATCCGTCAAGGAAGTCAGTCAAACCGCCAGCTCGCCACACCGCTCAAACCCAGTCCCGAAGTCAACCCCTCGTCTCTGCCCGACTCGTTATCGGGACCTGATTCGCCTCTTTGGCTGGGACGCGAGCCACGCCCGCCGTAGCATCCGCCGTGGTGATGGGCAATTTAGTCGCGGGGCTCTCCTGCCGTCTCGCGCTCTGCCTCCCTTTCACGCCGTTCCGTGGGGAGCAATTTGCGCGACCGCCGGTCGCTTCGGGACTCGTATGCTTCGTCGGAACGGGGCCTGTCAGGAGAGAGGGGCGTGCATCCGTTGAGGCACTCGGTCGTCATGCCTTCTGGTACGGGTACGTCCGCCCGGTCGCAGGAGCAAACTGCCTCTTCTCTTGGTCCCGAGGGGGGTACCGGCGACACGGGCGATACCAGTGGTGATCTTCCGCATGCCTCTCCGGGTCGGTACGGAGCGCAGCTGGAGCGAGAAAATATGTTGTTGCGTAACGAACTGGCGTACGAGCTTTATCTCCAAGAGCAGCACCTCGCCCATCTCGGCCACGTGCATGCCAAGCGAATCAAGCAGACCGCGACTGAGGCCGAGCAGCAGAACCTCGAGTTCCGCGTGCGGCAGTTGACCTGGCAAGTGTCTGCGCTGGAGAAGGATGCGCAGCGGGAGCGAGAACGGATTGGCCAGGTGGTGCGGGAGTACAAACTGTGGAACTCGACGCAGACGCAGCGGCAGGCGAGTCATTCGCACAGCGAGCGGGTGTGGAAGCGCGAAAAGGCACATTTGACGACGGAGGTGAATGCGTTGCGGGCCGAGAAGGCGCGCGTGGCACGGCTGCTGCAACAAGAGGAGGCTGACAAGGAGCAACTGCGCGGGGACTATGAGCTGGCCAAGCCCAAGATCCACTTGTCCGACATGTACGCTGAGCGTGTGCGCCAGCTCACCGCCGCCCTGGTTCATTGGGACGGCGACGTGGAGAAGTACGAGCGGCAGCGGCACGAGATGGTCGCACTCCTCTCCAATTGGTCCACCCTCGCCCGTCAACTCGCCACTGCCCAGAACGCGCTGGCCACCGTCCAGGCCCAGTACAGTTCCGCCCGTGACCGCGCGCAGCACTTTGAGGCGCGGGCGCAGCAGCTGGCACAGCAGCTGGAGCAACAACAGCATGCCCAGCGCGCATGGCTGTCCCCCGCTGGCACTGGCACGACGCCGCGACACACACGCCCCCCGCCGCTGGCTATCTCGTGGCGGACCGCGTGCAGCAGGGCGAGGCGGAGGCCGAACGGGAACGGTTGGCACGGCAGGTGTATGAGCTGACGTGCGAACTGGATGCTATGGGGCTACGAGCAGCTGGTGCAGGTCTATCAGGCCCAGTTGGCCGAGGCCCCTCGGCCAGCAGCAACGGAGGCGGACTAGGCAGGAAGGAGGGTTGGAAGGCGTCTATTTATGGTTGCACAGTACAGCAACGGGCTCGGTGTCCCATTAGCCCATGGGGACGCGCGCCCAATGCATGCGTGGACACCGGGCGGACCCGAGGGGCAAGTGTAGTGGGGGGTTGGATGGGCGTCCTAGATAGTGGCCATGGCCAGGAAGATCGGGGGGGGAGCGGAGCAGCCACGTCAGGGGAAGAGGCACGAGGGGCAACAAAGCGATCCCGGCACTCACGCCGTCGGCGAAGGCACATGCGCCTCGACAGCCTCCTTAAACCCGGCGGCGGCAGCTGGGTTGGGGAAGCGGAGCGCAAAGTGCACCAGCTCCCCGTCTTCAAACGCAAGCAGCTTGATAAACTTGTCCTGGGCCAACTCGCAGCGCAGGCCGGCAAAGAGCTTGACATTGAGGATCACCCGCAGCACCCCCTCGGCGCGCATGACCAGACGACCGCCCTGCCCATCCTTGGCGTCCTTGGGCACATTGACCCGGATCGTGCCTGTGCCGCGCTCGCGCCACGCACCCTTCTCGGCGCCCGTGAAGAGCTTGGCGCGGTTGGAAAAGACGCTCGTCTCGTCCTCCTCGCCTGTCCACACTAATCGTTCCCCGTGTCAGTCCTGTCTTACTCTCGCAACGGAGGAGCGTCGTCCACATACAGTTCTCTGCCTTGACCTCCAGCTTGGGCTTGTTTGCTTCCTCCTCTTTAGCAATCTCATCCGCCACATTGGACTTTGGCCCAGACTCTTCCAGCGCGGTGACAAAGGAGGCCGGAGCCGTCTCATCTGGTTTAGCAGCAGCCTTCTTGGTCACCGAAGCAGCAGCCGAGCTAAACGGCGAAGCGTTCCCGGCATGGCCGAATCCCGCACCAGCCGCAAAGGAACCGAAGCCCAACGAAGCCGTGGTTGGCATCGCCGCCTTGCCCTTGACGGGATTGGAGGTGGCGGGCGATCGAGGCGAGACGCGCGGCGGTGTCGACGCGGCCCCAGGCGATGTCTGAGAGCCTCCTAGCTTCCCGAGCGAAGACCCCAGCGCACTGGGACGCAGACCGGGCGTGGTCGGTGTCGAGGAGGCCAGCCAGGACTTGGACCCGCTCGCACCCGTTACAAAAGGAGACGAGTTGCTGCTGCTGGTGAACGAGGCAAATGTTGGCTGGGTAGACTTGGGTGCGGGAGGGGACGCAGGCTTGGGCTCTGTAGGCGCAGACGGAGCGTCCGAGGTGCGTTCCGAGGGCGTGCTCGCACCAGCCGCTGCGTCTGCTTCCTCTGCGGGCTTGCTCGCCTCTGCATTGGGGGACTTGGCGTCTACGGCAGCGGCAGCGGCAGCAGGCTCCAGAGGTGCTTCAGCCCCGCTCTCTCCTTTGCCCTCCTTTTCTTTCCAGTCTAGGTCTTGCACTTTCTTCCGGATCTGACCCACACCCGGCGCCAAGCCTTCGTCCTCGCCTGCCTTGCCAGGACTGGGTTTGGACGGCGACGCACTGCGATCCGAGACCGAGTCCGAGTCGAGCCGCCTGTTGCGCTTCGTCGACACGGCATCCGGCGGCGGCTACAAGGGAAAGAGCAGGTCAGCATGTGCACCGGCACAAATTAGTGGGGGGGCGGAGGCGCATACAAAGGCAGAGGGCTCGAGGCTGACTTCGCGGTCGCGCTTGCGGCTGAGGGGGTGGGAATCGGCGGGCGCGGCGGCCGACGTCGAAGGCGGTGCGGACGGTGAGCCTGCGTCTGCGTCTTTGGCGGGCGAGGCGGGGGAGGCGGGGGAGGCGGGCGAAGCGGGCGGTGGGGATGCCTCGGCGGCAGCGTCACTCATGGCAGAAAGGCAGCACGCGGGCGGCGGTGGAGGCGGTGGTGGGGCGGCGGTGGAGATGGCGGTGGAGACAGCGGCCAGGGCGGCGGTGCAGCTCGGATTTGGCTGGCTGATGTAGCCCATCCACCGCGACACGCCTCCACCCACTCGCAACATTGAACGTTGAACGTTCAAGAGTTGTCGTTTGCTCCCAGCTAAACCTAAACACTAAGCATGGATAGCGGGCGGAATACAGAGCACGGCATGCATTCCGCCTGGGGTTACACTGGCCACTACTCGCTATTCGACCAGCCCTCGGTCGCAGTCCCTGACAGCATTCATTCAACCGCCGCCTACCTCACCTTGAACAGACTCACCATGCGCGTCTGCACGTGCTTGCCCGCCGTCTTGCCCGCCGTGCCCGCCGTCGACGGCTGGACGAGGTAGTGCAGCTCCACATCCAGCTCGCGCGAGTTGCTCTCCGACTGCGTCACGATCATGTCCCCCACGATCCGCTCCCCCCGCTTGGCCTCGATCGGCTCCCGGAGCAGGAACACACTCTGCTTCCAGTGCGTCGGCTTGCCGTACGGCCCCGTGGTAAACGACACTGCCAGCCCCCCCGCCTTGGCGTCCTTCTCTTCCTGCTCCGCCGTGGGCGCCGGCGCGATCTGGTTGCCGCGCAGCTCAATCCCCGGTACGTCCGACGCCTCGACCGGCTTGGTCGTGCACGTGGGCAGGTCCAGCACCTGCCCCCCCTTCATCTGCACCGGCTCCCCTTGTCGTCCACTCGGTAGGGCTGGTGAGAAGTCATGAACCACGTGTCGAACCACGAGGTGAACCCGTGCACCGTCGCATCCTTCTGCAGCTCCAGCTGGAACGGGCTGCGGAAGACAGGCTGCTTGGCAGGCAGGATACCGAGCGGGAGGTCAAAGATGTCCACCACGTTCGACACGATGCTCTCGGGTGAAAGGGTCTCGACATACGCCTCGTCAAACAGGCCCTCGGTCATAGCGCTCATCTTGAACCCGTACACGTCGTTCCAAAAGTTGATCCGCTCGTGCAGCAGCTCCGCATCCGACACGGCCGCCAGCGTCATGCGGTTGTGGCTGGGAGCGAGCAGCCCGGTGGGCCCAGCAAGGGGACGCTGGGGGTTGGGCTTTGTGCGCAGGTACAGGTCTCGCGCATGCAGGACCGAAGGCAGCATGCACTCGTACAGCAAAAAGTACCCATCCACTCGGAAATGATCACGTCCACCTTACCCCGGTACGGCGCCAGCTCCTCGTCCAAGTCTTCGATTTTGCCTCGCACAACACGGATGATGTGGTTCAGTCCGTTTTCACGAATGTTCTTCTCGGCACGAACGGCAATGTTGCTTGCATCGACAGCGATCACTTGTGCTGCGCCCGCACGCGCCGCGAGCATGCTCAAAATCCCGCTTCCGGCACCAATGTCCATCACGCGGGCGCCGCGGAAGATGTGCGCATTCTCGGGCGCAAGAATGAACTTGGCGTAGGTGAGGGTACGCACCGTGTCACTCAGCATGGTCTGGTGAATGTCGTTGCCAGCATACGAATCAAAGTAATTGGTATCGTCGTCTCGCTTGGCAGGCGTCGCCGCCAGTCCAGCGGCATCCTTTGTCGGTGTCCCATCCGCTTTGAGTCCTAGCATCTTGAGGGAGCGCGCTTGCAAGTCGGCATAGGACATTTGGATCGCTTGCAACTGCGACTCGAGTTCAGCTACCCGGTTGCGCAAATGAATGTCGCCCGAATCCGCTTGGCCCGCGTTGGCACGTGCCTCGAGAAGGTCATCAAAGTCGATTTCTGGTAGATCCCATCCGACACAAGGTAAAGGTACACGTTAGCGTTTGGTACCCCAAATCAAGGGTTAACATAGGAAACGGGGGTGGGGGTAGGATACACACGCAGTAGACCATCGTTTTCCGACCAGGAACAGGGTTCAGTTCTGCGTCATCCGACAGGTACGGCTCGTTCCCAGTCAGAGCCGCGACTTGTTGGGGGCTGACACTGCCAGGGGCACGGCGCAAATGGTTGAGTAGGCGAATTACAGCCAGCGCATCCAATCCCAGGCGCTGGACAACGGCGACCAGGTCGCATCCAAGCGCCGAGGCGTGGTCCAGTGCCTCGGTGGCACTCGAAAACGTCTTGAGCTCTGTCGAACCAGCGTCTGGAAACAAGGCAAGGTGGGTTGGCGGAGCCCCCAGACGCCCCGTGGGTGGCTCCTTCGGCGTAGGAGAGGCCCGTGCCCTCCTGGTCGTCAAAGTCGTCCCACGTGTCGTCATCGTCGCCGTCCGAATCGTCCGAGTCGGAAGCGAGGGACGGACGGACCGCGGCGGGAGGGAGCGGAGGCAGAGGCAGAGGCAGAGGCAGAGGCAGAGGCAGAGGCGGAAGAAGCCGGAGGCACGGTGGTCGGTGCGGATGTAGGCGCAGAGGGCGAGGCGGCCGCAGAGAGAAGCGTCGGCTGCCATCGTTTAGCAGGCAAGGGCAGTTGCTGGTTGTCGGGAGAAGGGCACGCCCAGCAAATATTTTTTCGAGGCCCGACGGAGCGACTGGATCCAGCTCAAATAACGCCTTCAGTTGAAACATTGCCTGTGCCCCCACGGCATTTCAATTTTCAATTGTTTGCTCCAGTTCCGAACCCGAAAAATTTTTTTTTCGAGTAGAGTGCTTGCGGTGCAAGGGCGTGCTACGCACCCACCGCGCTGGTTACTCGTTACTCACCCGACCCAGCCACCACGATGCCGCGTGCGCCTGCGTCCAAGCCCAAGAAGAAGTCGGCGCTCAAGCCGCTCGACAAGCAGGCCAGAAGCAGTCTCTCGCCCAGGAGCTGCGCGAGGAGGAGCTGCGGAACAAATACGGTCGGGTCAGTGCCCCGGCCGCCGCAAGGGCAAAGTGGGCAAGACGGGCGCCGCGCACGACGAGGAAGCAGAGATGGACCTCGACGGTCCTGGTGGCCACATCACGGGTGCCCAAGTCCACGGCTCGGCCGATGCGGGTGCGGGTGCATTTGTCGATCCCAAGTTGTCCCGCAACATTCTCCGCCTCGCGCAGGAGCAGCAAGCCGAGATCGAAGCTGAGGAGGAGGCGGAGCGGCTCGGGGTGGATGCACGCATGCATCTGCGCCAAAGGGATGATGAGGAAGTGGGAAAGACGGTTCGATTTGGTCGCCAAGTGGTCTTGGCTGACGACGATGAGATTTCGTCCGATGACGGGGAACTTGATGAGGCCCAAGCCGAGTCGGGCGACGAGGATCTGGAAGAAACCTATCGCGGGCTCGAACTGGACCCCAACCAGCGTGAGTTGATTGAAGAGCTGGAAGGCCCTGTTGGAGAGCGCAAGCGTGAACGCGCAGGTGCCAAATTGGGTGGCGAGTTTGCCGCCTTGGCCGACGCATTGCCTGATGGGGACGAGCCCCCGGCAGCAGGAGGACGGACGCTTGCGGACATCATCATGGCCAAGCTGGAAGAGCAAGAGGCAATGAAGATGGGTGGCGGAGGTGCCTCGGGGCCTGAGAACAAGCTCCCGCCTAGCATCACCCCGAAGGTGGTCGAGGTCTACACAAAGTACGTTGTGCCCCTTCCAATATGTTGGTCTCTCCTACTGACTCGCGTCGCACCCCAGGGTTGGACAACTCCTTTCCCGTTACAAGTCCGGCCCGCTTCCTAAGCCATTGAAGATCATTCCCACCCTGCCCGCCTGGGAGACGATCTTGTACATTACCAATCCAAGAGTGGACCCCTCATGCCACACTGGCTGTGACGAGGATCTGCGTGAGCAACCTCAAGGCGTACCAGACGCAACGGTACTTTGAGCTTGTTCTGCTGGACAAGGTACGCGACGAGATTGACGACAAGGGGAAACTGTCGGTACAGATGTACGATGCGATCAAGAAGGCGCTCTACAAACCCTCGGCCTTTTTCAAGGGGTTCCTGTTCCCCATGATTGAGAGCGGCACAGTGACGCTCAAGGAAGCCGCCATCATTTCCTCTGTCCTGCAAAAGTATCGGTGCCCATGCTCCACTCGGCTGCGGCGCTGCTTCATTTGGCTACGATGCCATACAAGGGCCCCACCTCGCTTTTTATCCGCGTCTTGCTCGACAAGAAGTACGCATTGCCCTACAAGGTTGTTGATGCGCTCGTTTTCCACTTTCTTAAATTTTCCGACCCAAGCAAAGGCGTTGAGGCAGTCAAGGTGGATGGGTACTCGACCGGAGAACGCCGCATGCCCGTGCTGTGGCACCAGAGCTTACTGGTATTTGCCCAGCGCTACAAACAAGACTTGACGCCCGACCAAAAGACGGCACTGATCGATTTGCTCCGTGTCCAGTACCATGATGGTATCTCTCCCGAAGTGCGCCGCGAGCTGGTCAATTCAACGGCTCGGGGGGAACTGCTCGAGGAGCCGCTCGGCGGAGGGGACGCATGGAGTGACGACGAGGACGCCATGTCTGTATGATTGACCTATATCCATCCATTCTTGCATCTCTCCTCAGCTCCCTTTTGTCTTGTTCAGGAACCCGTCATGCGCAGTAGGCACATATCACTACGCTAGCTCTACCTGTCCGCAGCATGGGGGCAATAGACCACATTTTGTGCATAGAGAAAGGGATGATAGGCTTACAGTTGTGCCGGGGTGTGCTTGGGCGTTACTACAAGCAACGATAAGCAAGAGCAACTGGTGTCCAAGGGGGGCAATCCGAATTGGTCCGGAAACAAAAAGCAAACGGGAAAGGGCCGAGGGGGTGGAGGGAAACCCCAAGCGAGGACAGGGTGGGTCCCTCCTTGAAAAAAAAGGCAATGCTGTGTCCATCAAGTCAACCATAGATTGATTTGGCTGGGATCCTCCAAGGTTGAAACAAAATGGTGTGTTTACCTACCCCCCACCCAGCGCAGAGCGAGACAAGCGGGGCCCCAAGGGGTGCATTAGAACATTTAGAGGGAGCAGCCAATGTCGTCCTGCACACGCGTGTTCATGATCAGGGCAACAATCAGGCCGTACAGACCCAGCACCTCGGCGAAAATGAGGATGAGGACCATACCAATGAAGAGACGGGGGGCTGCTGCGCCGTGCCGCGCACGCCCGCGTCGCCCACCACGCCAATGGCAAACCCAGCGGCCAGACCAGCGAGGCCGACGGACAAGCCAGCGCCCAGCTGAACAAAGCCAGCATACAGCGACATGGGCGACTTGATGCCCGACGAGATCAGCACCGATACCACCAGGCCGTAGATGGCCACGATACCGGCCATAATGACGGGGATGATGGACTTGATGAGCAGGTCGGGGCGCAGGACACCCATTGCACTCAGGCCCACACCGCTCTTGGCCGTGCCGTACGAGGCGCCAAAGCAGGTGAAAACGATGGCCGCGGCGCAGCCCATGGCGCCAAAGAAGGGCGCATAGACAGGGCAGAGCTCCGTGTTAAAGTCGGCGGCAGTCATGGCGGCAGTCTAGCAGGCAGGGTTAGAACGGGCAGCAGCATCGGACGCGGTGAGGATGGGGGCGTGGTGGCGGCCATGGTGGCAGCCGTGGTGGTGGTGGTGGGAGAGGAGGGGCGGCAGGACATACCTCAAGACGGGGCGCGAAGGTGGTGAGGTGGAGAGAGCCAGCGGCGGCGGCGGCGGACAGGCTAAGTTTGCGAACTGGATCGACGGTGCTGCGGGTGTGTGCTGTGCTGCCTGGTGCTGCCCCGTGCACGCCAGCACCGCCCGTTCGAACGGCGCATCGCCGCGCCTGCCCCAATTCCGCCCGCCTACCCCGCGCATTACGTATCCAGTGTTCAATTTCAACTCCAGCTCGGCTCCTATCCGTGGTAAGGCGGCGGTGCGTCTTCCGCGTCTGCATCCTCGTACTGCTGCGCTGCGCGCCCTGTCCAGCTGCGCCTCCTTCTCCTTGGCGTCGCGCGCAGCCTGCATCCGCGTCTCCAGGTCGGGTGTAGCCGATGGCGGAGCTACGGCCGCCTGTGCTGATGGGGAGGGAGCGGGAGCGGAAGCTGGAGCTGGAGCTGCCGGCAACAGGGCGGCAGGTGACAGTTGGTCTATCGACATCGACGACGTCTGCTGTCCCTCCTCCCCCATACTCGCCCAAGGGATGACCAGCCCCACCGTCGGTGGAGGTAATACCACGTTGTTCGTAATGAAGGGGTTGTAGCCTGCCTGGCCATACCTCCGTATCACGCCGCACGGGGGTGGCCCACACCTGTTCCGCGGGCGAGGGCTCGATCGGCTCGTGGGCATCGTGGAACTCTTCCGCAGGCGGGGATGAAAGCATGCTGTTCTGCGCAGGCTCTGCTTCAAAAGGCACCTCTGGTTGTGCAGCCGAATTTCCCAGTTGTCCTGCAGCACCGGGTTGGAGCGCAAGCGGGGGGGCGACCGTGGCGGTGGGATGATCCGTTGTTGACAGCAGCACCGCTGGCGCACCAGGATCAGCTTCGGTCGCATATTTATTGGGAAGTGGGGCGACAGTGACGTGAGCATCCGGTCCTCCGGCACCGTGTCCAGAGGCAGACGAGGTAGGTAGCACAGATCCTTGGCTCGTCCTCTCCCCTCTCCCCGGGGCTATTCGCGAGCGGGCTCAGACCCGTGCTAGTGATAGTTGTGGGCTTGACCAAGTCCGCGGTGCTGGAAGGGGTGGTGACGATAGCCTGGTTGTCAACTTGTGCCGCGGGAGTCTGGGAAGAAGGTACATTGGGCAAATCGGAGGTATCAATCTGAACAACGTCAAGCGCGGGCTTGATGGCAGCAAAGATTTCGCTCGTGCGGATCGCGCCAGACCAAGCTGGTTTGGCGTTTCGGTCATGCTTCTCCTCGCGCTCAGAGGGGAACGTGACAGGGTCCGAAATCCGGCTCTGGTCCGCTGCTTGTGGGATTTGGCGGGCGAGCAGCTTCTCATACCGCCCCAACTCCATCAGTTGAGCCCCAAGCTGCGCCAGCGCATCTCCTCGTTTCTCATAGTAGGTACGAACAAGAGCCCGCTTGGCATATGCTGCCTCCACCTCCTTGGGGCCAGCGTCGGCTTCGAGTTTGGTGAGCTCGACTTGAACGTCATGGAATTTTTTCGCCTGGGGTGAAGAGGGTTTCTTGGTCGCCTCGGAACGAAGTTCATTCAGTTGCCGATGAAGGCGAATGCGGTGAAGACGAGCCTGCAGCAGCTCGTCCGACTCGGGGGAGCAGCGAGCCACATATGTTTTTGTTCCTTGCGTGCCTCCTCGAGTCTCTTGGCATGGCCCTGAAACAGATCGCCTTGCAATGCCGAAGTGTAGGCAAAGCGGTCTAGCATGTCCACCAACACCTCATCGCCCACACCATCGAGTCGACGGGAGCCAAGATGGTCTTGGGAATATTCGTAGGAAGATTGGGCCAGCTTGTGGAGCTCGCGGTCAAGTGCATCAAAGTCGACCGACACACCCTTGAGCGCGGCATTGTACACGAAAAACGCTCTGTTGGCGTTCAAGCGCGGGTCATACTGGGCAATACCCTGGCGCAACAAATGGGGCAGTTGAAGGAGCTGGTGGTTCCGCCAATGGCATAGGAGGAGAGCGTCGGGGAGGTACGTCTGGCTGCTGGCCTGCAGGTGGGAATGGGCCTGATTGTGGCTGAGCCCGGCGGAGGGGCACCCCGGGATGTGGCTGTCTGTAGACGTAGCTGGCCTGTCCAGGCTGTGTGCCCTGTTGGGAGCGCCGCCCGATGCGGTGGGGCGGGATGGGGAGGGTGGTCCTGCTGGCTCGGCCCAAAGCGTCTTTTGCGCGGCCTGCTGGGCCTTGTCCCTGGCACTCTCGAACTTGTCAAACAGGCTCATTGGGGGGGGGGATGAAGGGGCGAACGGGGTAGTTGCGCCCCTGCCCTCTTATAAGCTGCACCAGAGACTAACTAAAGGTAGCGAATAGGCAGTGCACTACTTTACGACGCACAGGCCACGGCGGGGCCGTGCGGCCCAGGTGGAGCACAGCCACTGCCGCCCTGTCGGCGGCAGCCTTGGGGCGTGTGCGCTCTCTGCGTCCCCACGCCCATATCCATCCAAGCTTCGTGCATCCATGGGACGGTCGCTCTTTATGCATTAGATTAGATCCAGCCTACAGCAGCCCCGAGAAGGACACAATCGAGGCGCCCTGTGCGCCCACCACCCCTCGTCCTGCCAGAACAGGTCGCCGAACGGACGGTCAAACTGCGGGTCGCCCACGTGCACCGCCACCGCCGGCTTGCGCAGTCGTACACGCGCACCCGCCCGTCGTCGCATCCTTGCGCATACAGCATCTGCGCACCGGGTGGAATGCGCCCCCGGGCCAGCCGCCGCGGCGTTCGTCGCCGACGCCCACCCGAACACGCGCACCGGCACCGCGCCTGCCGCACGTCCCACAGCTTGAGCTTCTCGGCGTCCGCACGCAGGCACGTGGCGAGCATGAGATCGACCTTGGGCTGTGCGCAGCAGGCGCGAGTACCGGTCGGACAGTGTCCAGACAAACCGTTCCTTGTGCGCGTGGATGTCCCAGCCCACGAGCCGGCCTGCGCGGCTGGCGCTCGCCCCCGTGCTGCACGACACGAGACAGCGGCTGGGGTGCGGCGGCTCGTCGTGTTGTCCCGTGCCTGTGTCCAGCGCGGTCGAAGGGAGCACCTCCAACGCATGCAGCGCTTGGCCCTGGTGCAGCGTATGCAACCGCATCGTCGTCGCCGCCGTGTTGAGCGAGCCCTGATCCATTGTCGAAGCCCACGCCCAATAGTACACACTCGAGTCTGAGCCGCCCGTGGCAAAGGCAACGTCTTCGCTCCCCTTGGGAACCCCGACACACAGGTCGCACCCATATTGTGAGGCTTATTTTCCAGTACGTGGACACACCACTCTTGCCCGCCCGACCCGTCCGATATCAGGATCGCCGCCTGAAACGGCTGCTCTGTCCCGGTTGCAACTCCAGTTTGAAGCAACCAAGACGGAAGCGCGAGAAGTAATGCGGCGAAAATCGTGCACCTGGAACCCCTCGGTCTTGATACCAGGAGGGTCAGCCAAGGTGGCTTGCTCTGACCTATCCGTCCGGACGTACCCCAAGTGGCCCGAGGACTAGCAACAACCAGGGTATCAAATTGCGACGCACTTGTACTCGTGTGAGGACTAGCTTGGAGGGGCGTCATAAAGTTGACTCGGAAAGGCCACGTGATGCAGTTCTCGGCACAGCGCATTGTCATTCCGGTGGGCAGGTAGGGCACACTTGCTGGCGATTGCTCCGCACCCAACTGAGAGGGAAGGTAATTGGACTGCCCGAGGATGTTGGCAGAACAGCCGAGCTCAGGGGAGGGGCGTAAACTTCCGCGGAAATCGTCGTCCCAACGGAGGAGGAAGATCCCAGTGCAGATGCGCCAGTCCACAGCACAGGAGCCGGAGCTAGATCAGCGGACCTTAGGGGAGGTGCGTGGCATTCAGCTTTGATCGTCGTTCCAGCCAAGGGAGGACGAGTCAAGTGCAAGTGGGTCCCACGGTACATGAGGTGTAGCATGTTCCCCGCCCTCGTTCAAGGTTGGGCCTTGAGCATCCGTTGGATGTGGTTGCACGCCCGCAAAAGGAGACTCCGCTCCGCCACCTTCTTCCTTCACCCTGATAGGATGGGATGGGGCCTCGGGTAACTGGACACGATGACCCTCCCTCCTCGGGGACTGGAACAGATGGAGAAAAAAGGGGAAGAACGGTGGGGATGTTGCGAGAACAGATGGTGCGTCCACGGAATGGCCATGAGTCGAAGAGGGCTCGGTGGACAAGGGAACGGCAGATGTCGATGTTGGCAGTGCAGACGGGGCGATGCCTGCTGTTGCGACGAATTCGTAGCGGGTCTAAATTGGGGGGCTCGTCATCCAGAAGTCCATTGGAGGCAAAGTCAAGAAGGGTGGACATCCCTTCTCCCTCGCCGGGTTCTGGGGAAGAGCTGACGATGACCCGCTTGCGCTTGCCCCGAACGGGGGCAGGGGACTGGGACCCTTCGCGGGTTCTTGCAGACGCCACAGGAGAAGAGGGGGGGTGGACAAGCTCCACCACATCATCGTCGACATGTCCCAACTCATCCTCTGTGTCGGGGATCGGACCCACCTCAACTTCAGAACAGGAGCTTTCGGCCTCAAACGAACCGCCATATGCGGCGGGTAAAGAGGGACGCCTTGAACCATTGTCAGACAAAGCAATAGCTGATCCAGGGCTGGAAGGCAGTGGTGAGGATTCTAACTCAATGGCCTCAGTGGGTTCCAAGGCCGGTTGGTCCAGCGTTGTGGATGGATCAGGCGTCGGGGGGGGGTGGAGTCTGTGCCTTCTTCTGTTCCAACAGTTCATGTTCCTGCTGCTGCGCATAGCGAAGATCGCGGCGACGATCGTCTTCTTTTGTACGAGCCGGGCCCGTTCTTGAGCAGAAGGTTGACGTCGCAGACCTCCTTGGGGTATCCGTCCCGCTCCAAACGAGCACATTGGAAGCACACACCGCGAAAGTTGCGGTAACCACGAAGCAAATCCCTTTGCCGGTCTGGATCTCCGGCTGCTTCGCGTGTGGCCCGTTGGACATCTTCTTCATTCGCTTTGGACTGGCGCAACCTGCGGGAGGGTTGAGCGAGGACAGAGCGCGGATATCCAGCCAACTCCAACGCTCGAAAGTCGAGTGCATCGGCAGCCTCGAGACTGGCCAAAGTGTCGTTGGCGGGAGAATTTCGGGGCTTTTCGAAGAGGGGCGCGGTCGGCTGCGCCCTCCCCCTCGTGCTGCCCCTCTCCCTCTAGGCGCTGCCCTTCGCCCTCGGGGCGCATGGACATGGTCATCACGGTGATACGGGCGATGGGAATTATGGGGAGGAGGAGGGGGAGGTCGAGGTGGTCTGCTTGATGGATGTCGTGGTACCGGCGCCTTAGGACGCGCAACACCAATCGCGGGGGACGAGATAAATCTGGGCCAGAACTGGGCCAGTTGATCGACCACCCCATTTGAGCCTCCCCGTCCGCCCCGCCGCCCACCTCCTCGTCCACCTCGCATTCCGTTCCCTGATCCGCCGCCTCTTTGATCCCGCCGTTCGCCCCCCCCTTCATCGAATCTTCCGGCTACTTGCCCTCGACGCGCACCCAAAGAACCACGACCCCGCGCCGCTGCTGCCGGCTGCGGCGTCTGCGGGTCGGGAGAAAAGGGCAAGGCAGAGGGCGTAGAAGAAACAAAAGAAGTGCTTCCAAACGCTGCCATCGCAGCATCCTCCGTAGGTGCATACCAAGGGGGCGGGGACTGGCCCGGGACGAGCTGGGGTCCATAGAGGAGGTAGTGGGATGGCATGGGATGGGGAATGGAGTGGCAGTGGGCCGGGCCCGCCCACAAAATTGCAAGTAGCCGTCGTTTAATCGATTCCGCTTCTGTGCGGAGTTGGTAAAACACATGCAGCTGTTTCAACAGCCCAAGAGCAATTTTTTTGCCCACACCTACCTGCAACGAGCCGTTTTGACTGGCGCTCCTGGGATGCTTCCTTCGCTCCTTGTTTCGTTCATGTATTGGGAGGATGGGCCTGTTGACTAAGTGTCCGAGGGCCAGCCACCTCCCATCACTCTGACCTTCTTACACATACGGCACCGCACTAGTATCCATGTGCTCTCTCGCAGGCCTGCTATTATAGTGCCATTCCTCCTTCTTCTCTTCCACAGTCTGTGTTCAACGTTCAACGTTCAACCCAGCACCTTTCGTCGCTTTACCACTGCACTTAGGATATCGCTGGGAAACAGGATCATTAATCATTAGGCCGTGCAAACCATCTTCTAGAGGTTGAGAGCAAGCTCATGAATCCCCAAGGCGACCACGGATTAAATACAGATGATATCTATGGCAAACATGTCAAGGTCTATAAGAACAACGCCAAAAGCGGGAGGGGCAGTACGAGATGTCGTTGAAAAACGAAAGGGGGGGAGCGGGTTGGGGGAAGACAAGGGAGGGAAAGCGGCCTTTGCAGTATAACGAGATACGCAGAGGCGGCGGGTAATATTGCAGCAGTCCTGCCACGGGCAAGTAGCAAGGACCGGTGCTCGACTGGGTGTATCTTTCACACAACAAGTGTGTGGCAGGAATGTTCACACCTCCCTGGCAATTTGCCAGGGGGATATGGGGTCGGCGGGTATGGCGTCCGATGAAACTCAACGAACAGAAAAATGGGCCGACAGTATGCCGGTAGGCACACACGAAAAAGAAGTGTGAGCCGCTTAAGCCGTCGCAGCAGGGGCAGCGGCCGGGGCAGGCTGTTCGACGTCAGCCACCTTCTCGTTGGTGACCTCGGCGGCCTCCTCAGCGGGCTTGGCCGTCTTCTCGTCAACCACCTCAGGGGCGGGGGACTTCTTGTGCTCAAGCTTCTCAGCGGCCTCCTCGAGAGCCTTCTTGGTACGTCCGAAAACGAGGCACGTAGCTTGTTGACCTTGAGGCTCAAGCGACGGCCGGCCTTCTCCGTGGCAGGAGCAGGGGCGTCAGCCTTAGCATCCTCCGCGACCTTGACGGCCTTGGTTTCGGCAGGCTTGTCTTCAGCCGGGGTCTCAGCAGGCTTCTCCTCCTCCTTGGCCTCCTCAGTAGCAGGCGTCTCCTCCTTGGTCTCCTCTCGGCTTCTCCTCCTTAGCCTCCTCCACAGCTTCTCCTCCTTGGCCTCCTCGACCGGCTTCTCCTCCTTGGCCTCTTCAACGGGCTTCTCCTCCTTCGTGGTCTCCGCGGTGGCCGGGGTGCCTCGGCGGGCTTGGCCTCCTCCTTGGCCGGCGCCTCGGTCTTCTTCTTCAAGGAGAGAGGAGCGAAAAGACGGTGGAAGAAAGAGGTGCGCTTGGCCTTGGGCTCGACCTTCTTCTCCTTCTTGGAAACTTCTTCCTCCTTGGGGGCCTCCTCCTTGGCCTCCTCGGCAGCCGGAGTGGGCTCGGCCGGCTTGGCCTCGGCCTCAGTCTCAGCCACAGCCTCTTCCGCGGGCTTCTCCGCCTCCTTGACCTCCTCAGCGGCGGGGGCAGGAGTGGCCTCAACCACAGGCGCCTCAACGGCAGGAGCGACGACGTCGGCCTGCGCGGCAACAGGGGTTTCCGTCGTGGGGGCAGTCACAGGGGCAGCAGACATCTGCAATGAAAGCGAAAGAGAAAGAAGGGGGTTAGCGGCGCGATGCAAGAAGGCGGGGCGGGGGGAAGAGACCTACAGTAGCAGAAAGAGCGACGCTGGTGAGCGGGGTTGTGAAGGTTGTGAGTGGTAGGGTGGTAGGTGGTAGATAGATGACAAGAGTGGCCAAGGCTATCCTTTTGTACTTGCGGCCAAAAAAGATTTGAGGGGGTTAACTCACCGTTGAGAACGCTGACGTTGAGATCGGAGGCCCAAAAGCGCGCGCGCGGGCGTGCCAGTAGAAGAAAAGAAGCATGTGTCGTGAAAGCGGCGCCGTGGCGTAGCGCTGCCCGACGCCATTCCAGGCGCGGGGGCAGGGAACGGATCGCCGTTGAACCCATGCGGAGGGGCAGTGTGCCGCGTGATGGAGTGGTTTGCTGCGGAGCCAGCGGACGGGCAGTGTGGTAGACTGGCTGGTCTGGTGCGAAGAATGTCAATGGCAGCACCAGGCTGCACCCCACCAATCCTCTCTATGAAAACTTTCGAGAAAAACCCGCCTGGTGCCCCGCTTCGCGCTAGTCACTTGTTACTAGTAGCTGGTAGCGTCCAGGCGGATATAACTCTGTGGGCTAGATAGGCCGAGGCCGCCTGGTGTTGGTTTTCGGGCACTACATTCTCAGCACTCAGTTCTACCGGCTAATCGTTGTTCTCTAGTTCTACTCGAGCATTCTGAGATTGTGGAATGTGGAGGAATTAAAGGAGCGCACGTGGAACAGGGCGATCAGCACGCTGGCCGGTGGAGCTTGAAGCTTGAAGGAAGAGGCCCAATACCTGCTCCTACCTACTCTGGCCACGGCCTGAGAAGGCTGAAAAGCGTTGGATCTACACAGAAAAGGGCCCTTGCCTAACGCGTAAACCGCGTAGTATCTATGTGTGTCTTCGACAGCCGACCAGTCAGGATGAAAAATGCTGTGCGTGTATGGCGCGCGCGCCCGCCTATGCCAAGAGCAACTTCCCATCTACCTACCCTTCCACGGTCCCTCATCTTGCGCATTCTCAGATTTGTTGATTCTCCAGTTCCACAGCGCAAGTTACTTGTTACTGACGAAGGGGCGAAACCTGCGAAGACTACAGAGCACGCCATTCATTAAACACACTAAAGTCACTAGGCACTAGCGCTGCACCACACTGTCTCGGGAGCAGAATGTGATACTGGACGGGAAAAACATCCCAGAGACTGGTACAGCGTTGTATAGGCGTGGAAGAAGGGGCCCGGAAGATACAAGGCGCATATACACGACAGGAAAAAGGATAATGTATCCCATGGTTACTTATGCAGAGCGTATGGAGGAGGGGAATAAGAAAGGCAACGGATTCGGTCTATAGGCATGCATAGGATGCCCAATAACCGCGCGGGGGACAGCAGGACGAGACTGGCACCAGAGAGAGAGGGGGTGGCACCGCTAAGGTGTATGTACGGGAATCAGACGCCAGGATGGCTTTTCAGCTAGACTCGTCACGGTTGTCTGGGCCGTGTTGGCTCATCAAGAACGACGGTGGGATGTGTTGTCCTCTGCACACCGGCACTGATGTGGCAGGCAGTGCTGGCGAGGCCAGGGCCGGTAGTTGGGCAGGCAAGCCGGAGCTCATCAAATCCAAGTCCAAAGCCGATCCGCATCCAAAGGGAAGAAAGTCAGAAGGCAAAGGGGCCATATCCCTCCCCTTTTGGTTGGCCAGATCGGGTACAGAAGACAAGTGTTGAAGCGGCACGACGGGTGTGGGCAAGGTGGACGTCTCTATTTGCGGGGAGAGGGGAAGGGGCGAACCCAGGGGTGGAAAGGAGTGAGGGGGATAGGCACATCTGTCCTTCTAGTTGGGGCGACGGGGCAAGAGCCATGTTGTGCATGGGAGCAGGAGCTTGGTTTACCCGCGCCACACTTGCACGCTTGGGCGCACCGGGAAATACGAGTCTCTGTGGAGCAAAAGATGTAGGCATAGAAGGTCCAAAGGGAGGGAGCGGTTGTACGCCAAAGGAAATTGGGACTCCACACCAGGTTCCCAATTGAGTCCCAGGGTGGGCACAGGCGGGCTCTGTTGATGCGAGATGGAATGAATGTTGGGCAAAGACTTGGCCTCACGGAGAGACATCCTTCCCGAGCCCGCTGCTTGGACGGTGGGTGTGGGACGGGATGCACGACGTTGGGGATGCCCGGGCATGGTGCGAATCACAACTGCCTTCTTGCCCGTCCGCCATTCCTCCAGTGCATCAGGCTGCAACGCCCACCACGCCCCCTTGCCCGGCACAGAGGATGGGCGGAGAATCTTTTGGAAAATGTGCCCCTTGATGGACAAGGTGGATTTGATCCGATTCTTGACTTTGGCCTGGGAGCGGAAGGAAAGGAGGGATGATGGGTCAGTCTTACACACTACGCTCATAAGGAGAGATGATCCCGACGCACCTCCCAATTCTTGCCCACGGCCCACTCGTATTTCAGGAAAGTTGTGGCACATGCAAAGAAACAGGTCTTGGACGACTAGCTTGGTACCTGGCACCTCGGCCAACGTTGGCAGATCATGTCGCACCAGTTGAGCCGGCCACCCACCAAGGAGCCCCGTGGGGAATGCGAGGCATAAGAGCCAGCGGCGTGCACGGAGGCCATGGGGTCGTGGGGTACGGTGATCACAGGAAAGAGTGCCTGTCCAGAGATGGGGGTCGGGGCTGGGGAGCATGGTGGAGGAGTAGGGGCCTGAGGGATGTCGGTCATCCACAGGGGCAAGGCAGACGAGGTGGGCTGGGGGAGCGTGGCGGAGAAGGTGGGGTGGGAGACGTAGGTCGACTTGTTGAGCGTGGGCAGAGGGATGGAGGAGGTGGTAGGGGACACATTGGGTGAGTGGGGGGCAGTCGCAGAGGCGGAGCTGGCGGGGTCGGAGAGGCGCAGGCTGATGGTAGAGAAGCGAGCCACATGGCCAAAGGGTTTACGCTGGGCGCGGGGGGGGGGGGCGACGAGCTTGCGGCGTGTGGCTTGCGAAGTGAGGTGGAGGGAGGAAGAGGCGGAGGCGGAGGCGGAGGGCGCAAGCGAGGAAGCGTCATGCTCGGGCCATGGCCTAAGTACCTGGCACGACCCTTGCGAGTGGATACTGCTGTAGCTGGGGTCGATCGCTGGGCCCGACATGCTGGAGAAGTGCATGTGACAGGGAGACTGGACGCAAGACAGGGTGCAGCAGCGCCCGTCCCACATCCCCAGTCGGCTTACAGCGGCCGGCCAGGGTGCACCAACACTGCGTGCCAACAGCGGGTGCCAGCCGTCGTCGACTGGATCCACTTGCGCCCCTCCAGATTCCATCCGCCCCATCCGCTCGGCTGCCCCCCCGCCGATCGGGCTGTCCTGCGCCGATGGCCTGGGCTGCTACCGCTGGCGCTTAGCGCGTCGCCTCAGCTGTGCTCGGCCTGTGCCACCCCCTGCCGGGCACTGCTCCAGTCGCATGCATCCCGTCACCCAGCCTGCTGCAGCTTCCGTGCATCACACAGCAGGGGCACCGGGCGGTGTACCCTGTTGCGCTCCTGTCCCGGTCACCCGTTATCCTCACGCGTTACGCGGTTGTGCATGTCGTTCGTCACGCATCATGCATCTGCATCACCAGCACTCGTCACGCGTCACCCGTCACGCGTCACTCGTCATGCGCCACTACGTCACTGATTTCGATCATTAGCACCGGCACCCAAGCTTAATCCAAGTCACTGTCACCCTCACGCGTCACGCGTCACCGCGTCACCGCGTCACGCGAGGAACCAGCGTCGGACCAGCATCCACAACACACCACCACACTATCCTACTCTCCAGCAACCATATCTCCTTCCAACACGGTGGCCACCAAGCGACGCTTCTGCTGCATCCTTCCAACTCGCCTCAGATCTGAGGCTGAGGCCAAGGTGAGACCTGAGAGGCCGGAGGTCTGAGGCAGGGTGGTAATGCGCCGTTCTCCTATATTCTAACCTCTCCGCTCAGCGCTCAAGACGCTAAAGGCATGATGCGTGGATGTGGGCCGCACTTCTTGGGCACAGCCCATTGACATGTGACAAGCTGCCATTCCCAGCACGCTTTTCAGAGCCTGGGAAGTAGTACCTAGTACTGGAGCAGCTCCTCAGACGAGTCTTCTGATTCAGATAGCACCCGATCTCAGATCCTGATGTCGGCATCTCTTCGATGTCCGACAGGGCACTCGATCTGTCAGACTGTGGGGCGGCTAATGACTAAAGTGACTGTTGTTAGTGACTAATAACCTAGTGCCACAGTGAAGATCTGGGTTGTGTGGGCCGTGCGCTAGGGATATACTGCCTGGGACTGCCTGGGACTGCCTGATGGGCACACGGGCTGAAGGCTTGGCCCACCGGTATCCCCATGTACACGAGGCTATTATACACCAGTAACGTCGCCACACACGCCCAAAGTGGTTATACGTAGGCACGTTACCAGATGTTGCATACTTTACCCAGGCGCTACATATCGAATGCCAAAACCGTGCCCACCAATCCACCCAATTCCTTATGTAAATGGGGGGGAATGGATATACAGAACTATCACTGTTCCGATCTGGGCTTGTGAACTACGAATATGGTCCAGGGCCAGGCATTACCGGCCCAGCCGCGGAGATTTTGGAAGACGACGCGTCAGGCCTCAAGCTCAACCTGCGCAAGTGTCGAGCGGGACCGGGACCAGATTCGGGAGGATGGCCTGCAGGTTCTGGGCACTTGTGTGGGAGGGGTAGACTGTCGTCGATCGTGGCTCCGGGCCCAGCTGGCCAGTCTGAGGGAGAACATGCCTAAGTTTGATGGCATCACCCGCCAGGGACGCCTCTTACTATGGCGGCTCAGTACTCAGACCAAGCTGCGCCACCTGCTCCGCACCATGCAGATGGAAGGAGAGCTAGACGACGTGCTGGCCGAGATTGATGCCTTCATCTGTACGGAGTTTTCAGACGGATCCGGGGTGACGAGGACCCCAAGGTGCCAAAGACGACCACTTCGACATGCTCATGAGCCTGCCTCTCCGGATGGGAAGATGTGGCAGCCCGCTTTACTCGTATATCGCGCCCTACGCCCGCGCCGCGGCCAACGAGGTCAACGACTATCTTATTACCACTTATGTTGACCCAGCGGGACCGCAAACGGCTACGGCCAACGCATTTACGAAGCAACGCCAGTGCTGCCGGGAGATGTGGGAGCAAAGTCGACAGGAGCTCCAGAAGCTGGACGCTGCCGATGGTCGCAATGTGGTTGAGCACAGCAACCCGCTGAGCCACAACTGGCTCTCCGCCATTCCATCCGTCCCATACCTCAAGCTCTCTGACCAGCAGGTCCAGGTTGGTCTCCAGCTCCGAACGCTGTGCCGCACCACGGGCAGCATGTGCAAAAGTGCGGCGTCATGTCCTCGCTGGAGCACATCATGTCTTGCACCCGCTCCCAGGCTAAGTTTGGTGCGTTGCATGAGGCAGTGCGGGAGCCCATTCTCCAGCTCCTATACGCTCCATCCCCGACACCCACGTCCACACCGAACCTATGGTGGAGGAAGAGGATGGCAGGAGACAGAGGACACAGCGCACCGACTACCGCGTGATGGGGCCGGAGCACTCGGAGGATCAGGAATGGAGGTAGTAGACCACACGCTGCGCGACACGGATCGCTGGAGGCGCAGAGCGCGTTCCGGAGGGTGGTGCAGGAGAGCACCGCAACCCCCTTGGAACGCCGGGAGAAGGAGCTGCTTCGGCTGCTTGAACAAACAGAATGCGACAAGAACGCCAAGTACCAGGGACGCACTCAAGAGCCGTTTTCCCCCTGGTTTTGACGACGCGAGGATACTACGGCGCCAGGACGGCGGGCAAGTTGTTTGCGCATTGGAATGAGTTGGCTACTAAGTCTCAGTGGAAATGGTTCCTCGCTCGGATGTCAACCACGTTCATCCGTGTCCACCCGCGCTTCCTAGGGTACGGTACCGGATGGCGAAAACCGGAGGGTCCTGATATCCTGGCGATCCCGCTGGTTCCTTAATAACCTTGGTGGCGCTTCCAAGTAACCCCCGCAAGATGAACGGTTAGGTCTAGACGTAGCGTTCCCCCTGTCCCACCAGCCTTAGCTCTGTCAATGAAATGGACGTGGTCTAAACTACTCTCTTCGTTTTCTTTTGTCTAGTTTTAATGAAGTTCCAAATGGGGTTCGTGCCGTGATTGGATCTTCACCGTCTCCTAAAGCAATCTTTTCCCAGGTTTCAGGGGCAAAGGTTACAGATCGCACCGGCGCAAGACATCTTGAGCTACCATATGTAGTTTTCATGACCCATAGGGGGCTGTAGCAGACTCTATGGCCTCAATAACACACCTCTTATCGTCTAAAACTCCTCGATACCAAAGTAAGCCAGGAAAGACGAGTTTACATATGTTTGATGTTCCATGTGCCAGAGTCGCGATGCTCGTCTCTCCGGCAACTGAAAACACCTCGCTTCCCCCGTGCTGTATTCTTTCTCCACTTGTGTTTAGATGCGCACGTTACAGGTGAACTTCACCGTTGAACATGGCCCTAACCCTATTAGGGTGGGGCGTGATGTCTGTGAACGGTGCCCTAGAAGCTCCTGGATACATGTCCTGATGATATTATGCTTGTTGCTCAACAAGAAAGCGATACATCAGAAAGCAAAACGACCGCTAGTTCCTCCTTTCCCCTATAGCTCGGTTTTACTGCCTATTCAGGGGTACCATTCTCTGTGGCTAAAATCTCGCTTGTATGATATATGACGCTTTAATGATATGGTGTTCTTCCTATTGTCACATCTTTTGTCATCATGTCACATGCCATCATTATGCATATGTCATCCTCGCTTCGACATCCCTTCCATACGCTAGCATTATAGACTCAGTCCTCCGGCTGGCAACTTAGCAGCGGTCAACATCGAAAGACTCCCTGTGCTTGATCAACTGTGAAATTCCACAGCTAGATGGATATGGGATCCCATAGTGTCACACGCCGCAGCATGATTTGCACTGGGGGGTTGTAGTAACTAGTAGTAACGGGCGCCTCCTCACTCTTCCGTGGTTTCCTCTCTGTGTGCTAGCCAGTCACTGCTCCCACGGATTCACGCTCTTCATGCTTTGAAAGTGCCAACTGGCTGCTTCTCTGCATCCCCCTTTGGGAATGCCAGTAGGGGGTAGAGGAGGTGCTTAGACCGGAGTATATCGCCTGGCCCGCGCGTATGGTGTGGGCCGAGAGATGATCGCGATCAAAAACAATCCCGTCCCCTTTTTCGCGCATTGGTGGCCTCTTTCTCATCTTCGAGAGTTGGATAGGATGGATATGAGAAGTATACAGCCAACTTTTGGAGTGCGCCCTACGCCTCAAACCTTCTTCTGTGCCGTACGGGCCGAAGAAACGGTGCGATCAGCGCTAAGCGCTTAGCGCTCGCATGTCACTTTTCACATGTCACTAATCACTTGTCACATGTGAGGACGGAAAGTGCAGAAACGGAGATTTGCAGAAAAATAGCATGACAAGCGCTGTCACAGTCGGGATTAAGGTGAGGGAAACCACAGAATCGGGGTTAAGACGAGGGAGACGACGAAATCGAGACGAGGCCAAAAGGGGTGTAGCAATCGTCTGTGGGGAAGAAGCAAGAGCAGAGGACATGGCGCGCAGTGGAAGAAGCAGGGAAAGTGCGAGACGCTCGAGACGAAGAAATTGGCAATATGGGAGCGAGATCAGCCAAACTATGACAAGTGTTTTTGCACCCTGTTTTCATCGGGGACAGCCACAAATGCGTTTTCGCGTCGAGCTGGAGTCGGTTATAGTGACCGCCACGGGCTTAAACCGCAGATATCTCGTCTCTGCGCGTCGGATGAGGACGGGATTGGTACTGCTGAGACAAGCGACGGTTCAGGACTCCCATCTGAGGCGGATGCCCGGGCAGCAGCCGCTCAAACATTTTTGTACGGGACCGACGGCCCGAACACTCTTGCTCTGCTGCTACAATGGCACGAATGGGATGCGGGCGCATATGGCGTCCTCAATAGTCTCCTGTAGCTGGTCAGGGACGCGCATCTCTATCACTATACGCTATGGAGCCGACGGGATGGAACTACAAGAAGCAGCGGCAAAAGCATATCACTGTGTAGCCGCTTGGGGTTGACCACGGTGAGCGAACTGAGGCAGGGTAACCAACCGGTAACGAAGGATGTGGAGAAGGGGCAATAGAGGCTGAATGAGCGATGGTCGATGAGGGAGAGTGGATGTGGTTCAAAAAACATATCTTTACTACTCGTGTATCCGCCAATTTCCTGGCATTTCTTTTCACGTTTTGAGCCCAAGCGCGCGACGCGCTCTACGCGTTACGTAACGCATTGCCACGCGCCGCGTTTGCTCCAATTTTTTTCTCTGTACCCATTTTTGGGCGCGTTTGGACGCGGTTGACGGACGCGACTCATGCGTGGGCCCACGAGTTGGCCCTTCCATGGTTCCGCGTTTTGATGGTTCGCGTTTGACTCTTCCGCGCTTGTGAAAGCTGGCAGACCATACCTGTAGCGACAGCTGCACTCTCCTTCCATCTACCTCGCTGTCGACTTTTTGCACCTCCATCCAACATGCCCACCCAGTGGAGTGCGATTCGTTCCGGTAGGCATCTTCCCCAGCAGGTTGCAGAACGCCTCAAGGAGCTGGAAGACGGCGATCGTGAACGTTTCCAGAGGGCGGGCAGACCACAGCGCCAAGTGTGGCAAGTGATGGAAGCACATCGCGGAAACGAGAACGGCGGGTCAAGGTGGGCCTACAAGTGCCTCGTTTGTGGTGGGCAGCCGAAGAGTTACCAGCCGGCTTTGGACCATTTTATTGCACCTTGCATTTACGAAAATGCGAGGCTGCACCACGCCATGACCACCAGGAGGCTACCGGCATCACCGTTAAGCGGGAACCCCGGGAATCGGTTTCCTCAGAACCCCAACAGCCATCGAACGATGTCAAAGGTTGGAAGAAGACTTCTGAAGAACCCCATCTTCCTGTTGGTCAGCGTTTGGCGCAAAGCGTGGCTGATGAGCACCCCAGTCAAAGTTGGGCTCCGGAATGGGATGCAATGGAAAGCGACGACTCTTCCCTCAGCAGCTATTGCAGCGTTGGATCGGATATGGATGATACGGACGACATTTGCTCTGACGATTCAGCCGTCCAGGCAGACCATCTTGATCATGATACTGAAATGCCAAACCGGGGTGCAGTACCCCCAGGTCCAACGACGCGTGCTCGCGAGAACGCCCACGAAGTGAAGACTTATCGTGGAATTCCGCTGCCACGGGTGGAAGATCTTACCGACCCGAGTAAGATTAGCCCGGTGGACCAAGCTCTTCTCGCCTCCATCGTCTACATGCATGATATGTACAGGTCCTATGAGGACACCTTCATACGGGCTATGCGTGCGCAACCTAACTACCCTGATGTGGTGTTCACGAAAAACAAGGTACGTTCCACAGAGTTGCCTCTATCTTGCACCTCTCCTCCATCCAGGATCCAGCTAATATGCATGTGAAGAACTATGTCGGAGTTCTTGCCCGCTGGGCTTTCCTCCATCCCAAGAGTCCCATTACCACCAACAACGAACTTTGGAGCTGGACCTACAAAAATATCAAGGACAGTACATTGTTTCAGCAGAGCGCCTTGGATGAAGTTCCACGCAGGACCATATCAGCAGTTCTCCGGAACAGCGTGGGACCAATTTGGGACGGTATGCGTCACAAGGTCGCTTCTCAAATTGTACGTTACTGCCTTTCCTCGCTGGACTAGCTTCTCCAAAGCCTTCATTAACCTTGGCTTAAGTTTCATGAGAAATGCACACCCTTCGAGCTTGTCTATCGGGAGTGGGTCAGCTTGACCAAAGTTTTACCTCCCTCAAGGAGCAAGCCCGCGATGTGCTTTGATACCGTTGTCAAGTACCAATTTCTGCATATCATGCAGGAAGAGATGCCTAGATACAAGAAAAAGGCTGGTATCGAGGATCGTGGCGGTCAAGGTAAAGCCGGTGGCGATGGCGCCACTGGTTCTGCTCGCAAAGTGGACGCACATGGCACCACCAGTTCCGGGTCCACGGCAAGAAACCGTCGGATTGCTGCAGCTGGCCAAGCCCAACACACTAAAAGAAACTGGACCGATTTGGGGGATCTATTGAAGATGACCGCCACCAAGCCCGCCACCAAACAGCAGCTATGGGAGATTGCAAGGAAGAAAGCGCGGGCCACACTTTCTGCTTTTCCCGGGCGTACGTGTACCAGGAGCATGTACCCTGACTTTGACGACTTGGCGGTCCCGTTTGTGGACCCTTATGCCATCAAAATGGAGCAATTTGAACTACCGATCCCACTGCCCTTCGACAGTGAATACCGTCAACAGTGAATCGCTGGCCTGCTCGCCACGGTCCGGATTACGTGTTTACCGCACCCCACTCTAAGTCCAGCTTATGTCGTTTGGGTCCCGCCTTCGTCCTCTGCACAATTCTCTTTTTTTGGAGCCCATCTGTTTGTCTCGCGGAGGAAGAAAAGGAGGCCTTCGACCGACAACAGCAGGCGTGGGTGTGGGACAAGAAGAGCTCCGAGTTGAGCTTCCTATACTTTTTGTAACGGGCTTGTTCTTTTCGCGAGGGTTTCCTCTCTCGCGTTTCGTTCCTCGTTGATGAGGAAGAACTTTCCCGGCGTTGTCCTTTTTCCTGCCCCGTTTCCCTTGTTTCCTTTTTTCTTTGCGTTTTGTTTGTTCTTTGGAACTTTTGCTTCCATGGTTTTGAACCGTTTTCCTTGTTCCGTTAGTTGGTCTGTTCTAGGCCTGAAGACTCTTTGTCCGATTCATCCTTTTGTGACCCCATATAGCCCTGTCTTGTATTAACTTACCAACCCTTGAGTCGTTGGGACAAATGGGCACAGCGGTAATAGGCGGAAGAGCGACCGCTTCCCACGGGTATTTAACCCCACCAGGCGTGGAAGCAAGCAGTAGGGTTGTGCTGGTGTGCTTGGGCTGCTCCGCGCGGCGCCACGCCGCTACACGCTCACCCAGACCCCCATCCCGGCCAGCTAGCATGCTCGCCACCGCCGCGTGGGTTGGGCGCAAGTGGGGCGCCCTCAGCCGTGCCCAGGCCGCCCAGGCCGCGCTCGCCCATCTCCAATCCCTCGCCGACGAGCTTCCCGCCGAGTCCCACCTCGCACAGCTCGCCACCCGCGTCCGCCCGCCCCCCACCACCGCTTCTCCCGCCGAGGCTGATCAGGCCGCGCAGGCAGCTGCCCTGGCGGGTACGGAGATTGCCTCGCTTCTCGCCGACGCGCGCGTCCCGCTTGCCGGCATCCAAGCTGCCCTCCGTTCCCATCCGCGCCAGGTCGTCGAGGGCACCGCGCGCCCCCTCGATGCGCTGCTGCGTGCATCGGCGCTGTCGTCTCGTGCCCATGCGCTCCTGAACGCCCGCCCGGCCGACACGGGGGGCTATCGTCCGAGTATTGCGGAGGACGAGGCAGCGCAGATGATTACTGACATTTTTGGTGCTCTGGCCGACGCTCGGACCTATGCGGTAGCAGCGGCACGCGAGGCTGCCGAAGCTGCCGCTGCCTCGGCTGCTTCCGCTCCGCCGCCTTCGGCTGCGAATGCAGGTCTGGCGCCGCCGTCGCCGCCAATCCCGACGATGCGATGCCGTCTCCAGCCGACGAGGCGATGGCGACGTATGTGCTGGATGCGCTGGCTCATGCCCCTGATACGACCCATGCCCTTCTGACGCTCTTGTCCCCGCAACGCGCCGTGTACACTCGTCTCTCTGCCCTGCGCCTCCTAGCTCGCATGCTCCGTGCCCACGGCCCCGCGGTCCAATCCCATGTCTTGTCCGCCCAGGTGGGTGCGGGGAAGTGGTGGAGCACCTCACCCTGGCCATTGCACAGGGGGGCGATGCGCCGGCACCCACAGAGGAGGAGGAGGACCTGGATCCGCTCCTTGATCACCCGGGCCTTCCTGACCTGCAAATCCGTGCTGTCGTTCTGGCCCTATTGCCGGACCTTGTTACTGGCTCAGCCGAGCTAGCCAAGCTGGTCGCCTTTGGAGGGTCCTTTGAGGCGCTGCTCGATGTGATTGCACGTGCTGGGCGGGTGGAGGGCGGGCAGACGAGTCGTCTGGCCTTGACGTGCATCTTGGCTTTACTGCAAGACGATGCGGCGGCGAGCAACGGTACCTATTTCCGCGAAACGGGTGCCATCGTCCTTCTTCCCCCCTTGCTCTTCTTCCCTCCCGCGACGGCAATGACCGACCCACTGCGCCTCGATGCGTTCGCCTATCAACCTTGGCCCGATACGCCCCGCCTGGCCCAGCGCAAAGAGAACAACGTTGCACTGGTATTGACTATTGCCGAGGCGCTCTGCAAGCCCGACGCCGATCCCAGCGGCACGACCGCGGCAGCGCTTGTGTCGGGTGGGATGGTGGCCTGTGTGCCAACTTGGCATGTGCCAGTACGGCCCCGGCATCAATCGTGCCGTGGCACTCACCACGATCGGTGGGTTGGTAGCGAACGAGCATACGCGCGTAGCGGCTACCAGGTCGTGGGAGCTCACCTTCATTGAAGATGCGCTGTACAATACCTTTGTTTCGCCTTTGCTTCCGGCCCCCCACCCCAGGGAGCACTGCGGACGCCACCACGCCCCGTACCGGCAGCGTTGGCGGATTTGGCGCTGGCCGGTGACCCGCTGACGCGAACGTGGGCGGGCGAGAAAACATTTGCCGAGGTGCTTCCTGAGCTCCGTGCCTTGGCCGCGGCCGAGACGGCAGATGCGGACGCGGCGGATCGGGAAGGGACCGAACGGGCGCAGAGGCAGGCGGACCGCGCTGCTCGTAAGGCCGATCGACCGCTGCGAGCCGCGGCGTCCCAGGCGATTGCTACCATGCTCAACACCACCCACGCCAAGCTCGCTGTCCTCTCCGCCTTGCTCCCTCCCAATTGAAATGGTGGCTCCTCCACCCCTAGCGACCGTCGAAACCAACCCGACCGGCTCGAAGGGGGAGGAGCTGTGCCGCCGCCTGCGGCCACGCTCGCCCCTGCCCATGCCCATCATACCCCCGAGCGGGCCAAGGCTGAGATGCTGGCGGGCCACTGCTGGGTGCGTTGGTGGGGCCTCCACCGCGTGAGACGGCAGCCGAGGATGATGGGGCGGTATCTGCAGCGGCCGCCAGCGCTGCTGCTCTTTTCGCCACACTCATTCCCCTGCAGCAGGAGAAGTGCCGTGGAGGCAGTAGGGTCGGTGGCGCGCACCAAGCAGGCGGCGCTGGAGGTGGCATTTGACCTGAATGGGCAAGTATGTATGCGGCCCTTGGTCGTGCCTGGTCCACCAAGAGCCCAGCGCCGGGCCAGGCGGCGAGGGCGGTGCCGGATCAGGGGAGAATGGACAAGTAGAGGAGGAAGAGAGGAGGATGATGACGATGATCCGCGAGAACCGTTATTGCAGGTCGTTGCAGCGCGTGCGACGCGCTGTCTTGCGCGGGTGGGCGCGGTACCGGAGCACTTTCGGAAGCTGCTAGTCTCGAGCCGGTGGGCAGGACGGCAGAAGCGCTTTGTCGCTGTTGAGCATGTGGGTGTGGGCGTCGCCCGCAGCAGCGGGGATGGTGTTGCGAGAAAGCGAGAATGTGCATGCACTGTTGCCCTGGCGATCTCGTGACGCCCGCGGCAGCGGCCCAGGCACCGGCCGCTCCGCTGGCGTGGCGCGTCTGGCTGGTCTGGCGTCGTTCCTTTTGGCGGCGGTGTACGAGTGGGACCGTGCGGCGCACGGCTTGAGTCGCGCAACGCCAGCCCCTCCTGGCTGCTGCGCCCGCTGCGACCGAGACGCCTTGGCTCATTCGTAACCTCACCGTCCCGCTCCGACGCGACGGACGAAGAGGACGCCGACGCGATGCCGCTATTTGCGCAGGACACATTTACTCGGTTCCTGGACCAGACGCACTGTATGTCCCCTTCCCCCCCCTTTTCCCCGCATGCCCACACGACGACTAACCACCTGACCGATCTCCACAGTGGCAGCGGAAACATCGTTGCTGGGCCTGCCGAGATGGGAAGCTCGTACGCTGGTGGGCAACGACGGAGCGTTCGCAGGCGATCGAGCGCGTCAGTTTGTCCGCCTGCCTTGTCCAGCAAAAGGATGCAACGGGCAAACTGGACCGGGCCACCGTGCGTACCGATACCGAACGCGCCGAGGCGGAGCAAACGCACCAAGAAGCGCTCCAAGCGTACGACCAAGCGGAAGAACATGCCGGGCAGGCGATTGCGGACTACGTCAGGCGCTTGCCGCACGGCAGCGGACCGCACGGGTGATGGCCAAGCGCGCACGCAAGGCCGCACGCGCAGATGCCCGTGCCGGGCGGGGCAACGACAAAGTGATCGGCGTGCGGCGGCGCTAGAAGCGGCAGCTAAGGAACAAGGTGCCAGTGAAGTCCAGCATTGGTCATTGGACCAACTGCTGGTGCCGCCTGCCGGGGATGCGCCGAGGGCGCGCTTGACGCACCTGGTAGCCACGCTGCAGGCCAAGGTGGATGCGCTATCTGAGCCCGCGCCCGATCGGCTGGCGACGGTGCGGCAGGAAAATGAGGATTACTCGTGTTGCTCGAGGAACTGACGATGAAGCGTGCTGCCACCAAACCCATCCTCCGTGCCCATGGCCACGTGGTGTCGGACGACGATGACGACGCTGACGCGACGACGCCAACGCTTTGTCCCCCTCTGTCCCTAATTAGGTCTGCAAACACGAAACAACAGCGAACAACCAAAATAAAAATCGGAATCAAGCGGCAGTACACGGGAGAAAGGGCTTCCATCTCCACAAAGGTGCAAGCAATCACGTCAAGCAGCGACATAGAACAGAACAAGGGGAACAAAACAAGGACACAGAAAAGAACAGAAAGACAGGCAACGAGCGAGGAGAAGAGGAGCGCGAGGCCGACGACGGCCAAGGAGGATAGTAGTTGACAGGGAGGATGGTAGAGGAGAATCACAAGGACGAAGAAGGGGAGGGGTCAAGGAGGAGGCAAGGAAAGGAAGCGTTCTTCAAAATAGGCAACCTCACGCCCCACATTGAGCATGCGCGATGCGACCGAAGCCAAGTCGGACGACTTGGGCGACCGAGCAGCGTGGTAGGCCGACGTGGCCGTCTCGTACTCATCTTGAGCACGGCGGTAGTCCGGCTCATCTTCCGTGTCGCTAACGCGTTGCGAGCCGAGCGCTGAGCCGGCCGGGGCTGGCCCGCAATTCTCGTCGACCACTTCCGACCGTTGGACTTACCCTTGAAGGCCGGGTGGGTGAGCGGGCAGCAACGCGCGTGCCCATTCGCCGCTGTGCGACGGGCCTTGGGCACGCCAGGCGGATACGCACCAGACGCCAACGATGAGCCCGGTGCGGTCACTTGGAACGGCACCCGTTGGTGCTGGCTCGGCGGCCGGGTGGGGCACGAGACCCAGCACACTGCCCGCGTCAGTCGGGGCCGTGCCAGCGCCAGGGGGGTAGAGCAACGCCTCGTACGTGTGGCCGGTACCTGTTCCCGTGGGGCGCGAACCGGCCGTGGCAGTGGTATCGACGTGCGACGAGACTTTTTGCTGCTCTTGGTCCGCACCGTACGCATCGACCGAGCCGTGGGCTTGGTCTCCGTGTTGGTCGGCGCGTCCAGCTCGTTGCCGAGCCAGCGCTGGTCAACTTGGCTTGCTGTTCGGCCGAGGGGAGCACAGGGCCCGGCGGCGCAGCCAATGCGGCGGCCGGGGCAGACGGCGCCAGGGCAGAGCTGCTGTACGGCAACGCCAGTCCAGGAGGAGCCGCGACGGCGGCAGCCAACGCATCGGGCGGCGCAGCAACCGGCTCGACCTTCGGTGGGGGAGGCGAGTGGCCACCGGGCGCCGAGTAGAGCGCATCGAGGTCGAGGTACTGCTTGGGCGGCGCCACCGGTCCGGTTCCGGTTCGGGTTCCACACGGGCTCCGGAGGTGGCTGGGCGGCCAACGTTGCCGCTTGCGCCGCCTGCTTGTCGCGCACCGAGCGACGGTAGAGTTTCTTGTGGTGCTTCCACTCGGCCGCTGCGCTTTCCGATGTGGGGTCTCCCTGGCCGCGCGGGACGACGCCCGCGTGGGCAGCGTGGTCCTGGGCGGTCCAGTACTCTTGCGGGTGAGCGATCCAGTTGGACGGACCATTCTTTTCGGCGGGCAGCAACGTGCCATTCAGGGCTTTTTGCGGCTGGCCGTCGTTCCCCGCACCGAGCCACTGCCGGCACGAGCCAGACTATCGTGCTTGCCGGCCTGGACCCAATCGGACGCATCGCCAGGGACGTACACGTCATGCGTAGCGTGGCCCCCTCGGTCCGTTTCGAGCTGGTGCGCACTGAGCCACCTCGGACCGAGGCGCCCGGGCGAGAGGGCTCCGGGACCGAACCTACGCCCGACGTGGCGAGCGAATCGTGCTTTCCTGCTTCCACCCAATCGGAAGCGTCGCCAGGGACGTAGACTTCGTGGGGGCAAGGGGTCTTTTGAGCCGGCCGGGAGAGGGTGCTATGGTGCGAGTGTGGCTCCTGGCCTGGCGTCGGCGGCGTTTGCGGGTCGTCGAAGCGGGACTGCTTTCTCCGTGGGTCAACGCAGCTGCGGGCACGGCTGTCGACACGTGCGGCGGGGCCGAGCGGTGAGAGCGCTTGGATGGCTTGCGCTTGTGGGTCGGGAGGGGCGCATCGCTGGGCTGCTGCAGGAAGGGGCGTTCTCCACCAAAGATGGCGTCCTTGCTGGGCCACGCTTGGGTCGGGTCATTGTGGTGCACCACCACCTCCGACGCCTCGTCCGAGTCGCTGCCATTGCCCACGCCAAACCGGCGCGAGGAAAGAATAGAGTGGCGGTTACGCAGGCTCCCGCCATCGTCGGTCGCCCGTGCGGCGTGCTTATCGATCCGGGTCTTCCATTCGTGCGGAGGCGCTCGGGAAGCGTCCTCTGCCTCATCGTCCGACAAGACACCCTGAGGCAAGGTTGGGCGGGCGCTCGAAGGACGTTTGGGCGAGCGAGCCGAAAGGGAGCGCAGCAGACCACTCGCTTTGCCCTCGCCCACCTCGCTCTTCTCTGCTTTCACGTGCGGCGAGCCATCTTCGTGGGCTGCTTCGCCTGCTGCAGTAGCAATGTCGGTCAAGAGGACCGAGTTGAGGCGGTGCAAAAAGCTACCACCACTGGCACGCTTGGCCGCCTTGTCAGGGGTAGAACCTGATTTGCTGCCATTCCGACGCAGCGAAAGGCGCTTGGCCAATTTGGACGATTTCCTCTCCAGCGCAGGTGCCTCCTCAGCATCGCCAGCATCGTGCGTGGCAACATAGCGCTGCGCCACATCCGCGTCCGCTGCAAGGCCCACCGTGTCCAGTGCGCCATCTGGCCGACCTCGATGGGCTGTGAGTTGGGGGCAGGCTGCACTGCGGCGGCGGCAGAGCGCGAGGGCGTACGGGGTGCACTAGGAGCCTCGGTCTGCAACGACGCGGGTAGATACTTACCATGAGGAGGCGTAGCGACCGCCTGGGCATTGTATTGCGCCGTGCGCTGGGCGGCCTCGGTAGCGTAAGTGCCTTGGTGCACTTCGGCTTCGGCATCCGGGTCGGAGGAAGAGTAGCCCTCGTACTCGTCCGCCACTGGCTCCTCCACTTCTTCAGTCGAGAGTAATGTATTCCTCAGCCGTGGTAGGAGGCGCGAGCGATTGCTCTTGCCCCAGGCCAGAAGGAGGCGCGAGCGATTGCTCTTGCCCCAGGCCAGAAGGAGGCGCAATGAAAGCAGGCTCGGCCAAACGTTCCGTGGCCAACTCGGGAGCGGCTTCGGCTGCGGTGCTCAGCTGCTCGCCTACCGGCGTCTGTTCGGTCGCGGTTGGGGCTACGACCCCGATTTCGGCCGTCTCATAGGGAGAAGGTTCGTGAGTAGTCTCATACGAGGCCGAAGTAGGGTCCCGGGTCTCTACTGTGGTCTCAGCAGCGGCTGCATTTTCACCAGGCACGTCACTGGGCGTCTCGACGTCCAGTACGGCTTCAGGGACAGGCTCCACCGCGTCGGCCTCGGGAATCGTCTCCTGCACGGCGGGAACAGCGGAACTGAGAGCAGGGGTTGGCTCAACACTGGGTTCAGATTCGGGTTTGGCACGGCGGACGCCTGGGTCTCGTTGGTAGATGGTTGCTCCGCGGCAGCTTCCGCAGGCTGTTCTGTTGGTTGGCCTGGAACAAAAAAAAACGAGGTCAGGAGGTGGCAGAAGACAGAGTGCAAAAAGGCAACTACGTACCCGCAGTGTCGAGCCCATCCAGCTGGTGCAGGGCGTCAAGAGCGGACTGGTGAGAGGCCGAGGTGGCCTGGACAAGGGTGGTGAGACGGGTGCGAGCATGTTGCGTCAGCAGCTGGCGGCGGGCGAGAGAGAGAGCATTCTGCTCGGACACAAGGACGGCCTCGCAGGCAGCGAGCTCGTGCTGGACGTCAGCCATGTTCTGGAGTTGCTGCGCCTCGTGTCCGGGCTTGGTCTTTTTCTTGGTGAGGCGGACCATGCGGGAGACGAGGATGTCGCGGTCGCGGGCCACCTCGCCGACAGCGGCCTCCTTGGCGATGAGGCTCTCGAGCTCGGCGGCAAAGGTGCCGACGGAGGAGGCGTAGGAAGCGAGGGCAGAGGAAGAAGCCTGGAGGGCGGCGGTCAGTACTGCCGCCGTGTGCTGCGACGCGGGACCCTCGGGGGCGGCCCAGGCCGAGGTGGCGAGGGAGCTGGCGTCGGCGGCGGCGTGGGCATGGGAAAGGGTGCTGGCGAGCTTGCGCTCGGCGAGGATGAGGTTGTCGAGCAGCTCGGTATCGATGCCGCCGGACTTGGAGATGCCCAGCATGGCGGATGGGCGAATCGGGGAGGAGGAGGTGGCGGAGAGGCAGAGTTGGTGTTGGGCGACTGCCCGCTGAGGCCGCGGGGGGCGACTGGCTGGCGGCAGCACAGCCGCGAGCGAATGACGTCAGAGACGGCTGCCCTGCTCGCCCATCGCCGATGGACGACACCCAGCCGCCACGGGGGCAGTGTGGGTGTCCCTGAGCGCCGGCACTGGCGCTGTGCGAGCACCCATGACGCAGATTCTGCCGCGGAGACAACGATTTCCTGCCTAGCGACTAGCTGCTGCCTGCTGCCTGCTGCCTCGTGCCTCCCACCAGATCGCAGCAGGATCTGCATGGTGCATCGCATCGGCCCGTGCGAACGGTGATGATCGATGAATGGTGCATGATGCATGATGCATGCAGAGCCCCATGGTGCATGACGTCATTCGTCGTGTCTGTGCTGCCTCCTGGGCTAGTTTACCCCGCAAGCCACAAGGCACTCCTCCGTCGGGCACACTGGCAAACCCCAACCCACAGCGCATAGTCTGTCCTCTGCGCAGTCTCCAGCAGTCGTAGCAGCAGTCATAGCAGTCATAGCAGTCATAGTACACTCCCATCCGACGCGCCTACGCCGCCCCGCCGCGCTCCGAGTGGGAGAGGCGGCTGAGCACGCCGCCCAGCTGCCGCACATCCTCCGTCGACGCGACGGACCACACCTCGTAGTGGGCTGGTGTGCGCGGCGCGTCGTACGGCGCGGCCGAGGCGTGGTGCACCTCCGCCAGGCCGCGCTGCGCATTGCTCGCCTCGACGCGCTGGCGATGCGCCAGCTCCTTGCTCAGCAGGTGGCCCACCGCCCGCCCCGGGCCCAGACAGATGAAGCGCTCCACCCCGCGCTCCAGCATCCGATCCAGCGCGTCCAGCCACCGCACCGGCCGCCCCAGCCCGCCTTGCATCTCCCACCGCACCGCCCGCGCCGAGCTGGTTGGCTCGCCATCGTACCCGCTCACCAGCTCCAGCTGCGCAACCGACGGCGGCGCAGGTGCCCCTGATCCGCTCCCCCCGCCTGCCCGCTTCGCACGCGGCAGCTCGCGCAGCGGCAACGCCCGGATCGCCGGCTGCACCGCCCGGTCCGCCGCGCGCATCAGGCTCGTCCCATACGGTCCAGCTACGGGGAGGTTGACTGCGCGATGACCCAGTCGCTCGCGCTGCAGTACGTCGCACACGTAGTCCACCGCGCGCCGCGTGCCCGACAAGACGATTTGGAAGTGCGAGTTGTACTGGGCGATCTCGACGAGTTCGTGGGCGTCCAAGAACGCTTCGTGGCCCTGGTCGGCGCTCTCGCCCGTGCCTGTGCGCACCTCGATCGGGGCCGCACCAAGGTGGATCAGCGTTCGCAGTTCTTCGATCCGCACACGCGCTGCAGCTGGCCCGGGCGGATCATCACCGCCGTCATGAGGGACTGCGGAAGCTAGATCCCGATCCTGATCCCGAGCCGGCTGCGTCCGTGGCTGAAGACAGCTGCGCGCCGGCGTTGGTGAATCCCCAGCTGGCATAGTCCGTGTCTGGCCGCTGGCAGCCGGGCGGGAAGAGGAGCGGGTCGTCGTGCCAGCACTGTTCGGTGACCAGGCCTTGGTGCCGTAACAATCGCACCATGTCCGTCAAGCTCGCATGGCCAGCCGCCACGAGCGCAGCATACGTCCCGGTTCCATGGCCACAGAGCACATCATATGGTCCGCGACCAAATCGGTAGGAAGGCAGTACGGAGCACATTGAAAAAGGCCATGGTACATGCCAACGTTGCCGGTGCCGCATTTTCAGGTCGGGTCAGGGCGAGTTGGTCGCCGCCAAAGACAAGTTGGCGCAGCCATCCGCCTTCGACGGTTCAGGACCAGAAGGGGTAGTAGATGGACCAGCGTCACGGACCGGGTCCGTGTAGGTTACGTCTACGCCCTCGAGGTGGCGCAGAAAGTGCTGGCGGTGTTGTTGCTCGGTCAGGAGCTCTTCCTCGCTCAGTGGCGATCCGGCACAATCTGTCAATGCACTACCTGATATCCAGTAGGCTCCCCTGGTTCGGCAGAGGAGACAAACAGCGCCTGTTCGGCGCCTGCCACACGTCGCGCGCTTGCGCAAACGTCCGGAACAGGTTTCGTCCCATGCCAACGTATGCGATCCGAGCTGAAGAGGAAAAGAGCAAGTTAGCTAAAGTGAACACGCGCTCTGGCCCACGGGGAAGGCCAATAAAATAGGAGGAGAAACACGCACCAAGCCAGGGAAGATGAGCGCAGTACGTTTCCGCGTCGGGGTCCGGCTCGCCGCATACTCAGCCAGACCCGCCGCTGTCAGCACGCGTTCGAGGGGCGGGTCGGACCCGAGCGAAGCCAAGTTGTTGGCATTGAAGGAGGACGAGGGACTAGCAAACATGGTCCGTTGTGGCAGAGCAGAGGCAAAGGCAGAGCTAGCGGCAGTAGCAGCTGATTCGGGTTGACCCACCCCTGCAGAGTGACGAATACGGTTCTTGCGCCCATAATTGGGTACCGCCCCTGTCCCGGCCGAACCTGTGATGCCAGCTGCCCGCGCAGTAGATTGGTAGGAACCCGAGAGGAAGCGCTGCTTTTGCGCCGTCGCTGGCCCAACAAATCCGACTCACTCTCCAGGCGCGGGAGACCGCCACGGCGTTAGGCGCGGCACACCAGGGGTCGGGTCAAAGGGCGACGCGGGAACACTGCTTGTCGGTGCTGAGTAAGTAAACATCTCACCTGCCGGGGCGGGAGGCGGGGAGAGGCTGAGGTGGCGGCAGAGGAAGAGGAAGAGGTGGTGGCAGCGGCGGCGGCGGTGGAAGAGGTAATCTGGGGCATCTGCTCCCAAAGGTTCGTGCCATCGACACTGTACACGGGGGGGAGAACTAAAAGCGGTGCCAGTCGTGCCTCCGGCGGGTACCGGCGTGCGGAGGCTACCTGGAGCATCGCGAGGCCCAGAGCGACTCTTGTCGCCGCCTCCAAAGGCCCAGTCAGTGTCAGGCGGTTCGTCGAGCCAGGGGGGTGAGAAGCACCGCCAATGGCGTGAACGCGCGTGTCGGGAGAGGCGCGCACGCCGAGAGGCACAGCCGCTGCGCCGGAGCCGGGAGGCCGACGTTCTGCGGGCCGATGGGGGCTCGTGTGAAACCGGCGCGCACCGACACGCAGTCTGGCCAGTGGCGGCGCAGGCCAGGTGCGCATCCTACCCATCAGTGTAGTGGATGTGGACTGGGATAACGTGGTGGTGGTGGTGGTGGTGGCGGTGGTGGTGGCGGCGATAGCGGTGGTGGCGGTGGTGGTGGTGGTGGCGATCGCGACGGAAATGCCGATGGGGATGGCAGTTGGTGGCCTTCGACGGGCAGCCCAGGTGGAACCAGGCTAGGACCGAGTGCTTACGTACACATACCCCGCACCTACTTGATTTCATTTTGTGGGGGAAGCGCCACGGCGTTAAACGTTAAACGTTAATCAGCCCTGCGCACTCTACTAAGCCAGAGGGTTATTCTGGTTGTTAGGCCTGACAGCACTACCACCACCGTTGCTGCCCATGCTTGGTATGGCGGGAGCTTCGAACACCAGCGGTTTCCAAAGGCACACATGGACAGAGGGCACTCACAGGCCGCAGTCTACTGACCTCACTTTTCGTCACTTCCTCTTCCTCTCTTCGGCGCGGTTTCTTAGGTTTCAATCGGACGTGGGTAGCCATACAAGTCTTGCTTTCCTCTCAGGTGAGGGACGTATGTAGTTTGGACTTGTCCTACTATGGTGCAGCGCATTAACCGAACGTCTCACTCAGGCTGGACTCGGCGGAGGGGCACTAGCACCCCAGTCCAACCCAACCGGAACACAAATGGATGACGATACTAGATGAGATTTTTGAGCAAATGCAAAAGAGGGGCAGGGCCAATGCACCAAAGCAAGAGAGGAAGGGACGCCTAGGGACCCCATCCCAACAGACGCTCAACCCGACCCACAATGCGGACCCACATTTGGAGCCGTGCAAATTCCCAGCTAGGGCGCAACGTGGGCAGGAGCTGCGAAAAGAGCGCACGGTTGTACTCACGTTCCGGCTCGGAACCAACACGGGAATGGTAGAGCACATCCAGCGTACTAGGTCGGTGTTTGCTCGGCAACGGGGGTGCCTCGCTGGCCACGACGGCGGGGTCGGTGGGTTGAGGGGAAGGAGGTGATGTGGATGAAGAGGTGGCAGGAAACGATGGCTGGGGCAGTTGGGCAAGGCTGCGCGTTGATGGCGCAGCGAGAGCTGCTGGGTCCCCGCGCACACGCCAAAACTGTTGGTGAAACAGGTCGAGGTGGGCGGTGCGCAGGCGCGCTTGCATCTGGCTCACCTCGAGCCGTTGGAGCAAGTCGCGGTAGTACCACGAGTGGGGGACTCGGCGCAGCCTCAGCAGACCTGCCATGCCACTCCAGAAGGGATGGCGGGATAGGAAGTCATTGTGGTCGAGCTCGATGGGCGCACGGAATTCGGCGAGGGTGTAGGGATGGGCCTTGCTGTGGTCCGAGTCGCCGTCGGGCGCAGGAGTGGGGGCAGGAGCGGCAGCGGCAGAAGGAGAGGAAGAAGAAGAGGAAGAGGAAGAGACAGAGGAAGGGGGCGGACGCGCGGGAGGGGCAGAAGCACAGAGGGCAGACGCGGTGCTCAAGGTGCGCACGCCAAGGCCCAAGCGTGGGACAGACATTGGTGGCTCAGCCGGAGCAGTGCCAGCGTCTGGATTGAAGTGTCGTCCCTCGGCGCTGTCTGGCGGGGGCGTGGCTTGGGATGGCCTGCAATGGCCTTATTATTCGCCAGGGCCCGCGTTCCGCGCCTGCTTTCCGCCGAGGACCATCATGCATCACCAATCAATCGCCTCAGTCTCACCCGTCACATACACAGCAGCCGGGGATGTTGCTTTCACCTTTCAAAACACCTCAGGCGCCAACCTCTAATTACGAACTGGCAGAGGCAGGACCAAGCATAAGCCAGTGTCTCGTGTTTGCTACTCTCACAGCCACCATCCATATCATTCTACAGCTGAACACCGGCAAAAGGGAGAAAGGAAATAGTAGACAGATTGGCATTTAAGTGGGATCAAGATGCCGGGAGTGCAGGTGAAAGTGGTCAATGGCTCAAAGATAGATGAACAGGCAAAGGGGAGGAGAGGATACTAGCAAAAGATAAAGAGAGATGAAGAGAGCGCAAAGAAAAATGTGCAGGCGCAAATACAACGCGCGGTAACCTACTACCACCATCAAACACATGGTCTCTGTCTGGGGAAGCTACCATCACCATCACAGTGAAGTCAATGTACCTTCTGAACTCGCAATCGCCCTCAACGGAGATACATCGTGTCGGTTATAATCCATTGCTGGTACTATACAACATTATGACCGTCATTTATCCGCGTCTGAAGGGCCGTGTATAGTCAATTCGTGTGCAAAGGTGTGACAAAGAGGTGGGTTTGTCGGCCAGAAGATGGATGATAAGCGCGATCTGTTGGGTATAGGTGGTGTGGTGAATGATGGAGAAAAGAGAAGGCTAAACTTTTCTCCGATCCGGAGCACATCCACACAGCCGTTTCTGGTCGTCGACCTCATCGTCATCGTCAAATTCAATTCTATCATGTTGAAGCAGTCGGAGCGTATGTCATTGGGGAGAATTCCGTTCCTTGTGCACAGCATCGCCCTCGATGGTCGGACACGCACGAACAGCTGGGAAGTCACCTTGGGTTAAGGGTTATGATACAAGGTAATCCCATCTTCGAAACAAGATGTGCAAGATGTGTAGCCACATTTGGAACTAAGACGGATGCAACGGTCCCCGCGCGAGCTGGAGAGACAGATAACGCATTCTTACGAGAGCCAGCTTCGAACTCTGCCTGGCTCAAGTGGGTTTCGTAGCCAAGGGGGTGGGTTTGGACAGCTCGACACGGCTCATCGGTCCCGAAAGCCAATTCGAACTTGCCATTCTGTGCAAAGGGATCGATCTCCATCTTCTCACATGTTTCGGTCGAGCCACTCAGAAATGTATTAGTGTAGGTTTTCCATATTTCCAGTGTCGCGCCAAATTCGCTCGACTGGGCCATAGGGTGTCGTATATGCCCATAGCGATTGGGCTTGGATCAGAACGGGTAGAGAATGAGAGCAATGCATGAACGGTGGCAACATAGTAACCCCAATTGGAAGAAGGTGGGTGAGCTCCAAGTACGCATCCGTCGGCGTGAGGACAACAAGGCGGGTGCTGCCGGGGAAGTGGGTGGCGATGCACATCCGCATCTGTCACACAGCTGACTGGGTAAGGGGGGGTTTCTCAACCCTCGACCCACCTCCGGCGTCGGGGCGGGTGAGGATGGATGGCATGACTAGGATCTCATTGCTGTCGTTCTTGGCTAACCCTGCAGTGCTGTCCTGACCAAAACGGGGGTGCTACTGAGAACTAACAAGTGTTGCGTTGCTTTGGGACGTGTTGGGCCTCGTCTGAGCCCATTGGTCTGCCGCGGCCGGGGGTTAAAGTGGGCGATGCGACCGACTGAAAGTTTGACCTGCGATTGTAGCTGCAGCCAGCACTGGCACTAGACCCCCCGGGTGGCCGTCCGCAATAAATAGAACCCCGCAGGGGGTCATACGGTGCAATGCGGCAACCCTATCATTTTGCGTGTGCGTTTTCTTTTGCTGCCGCCGCTTCCAGCCGCCGACTGGCTACGGAAAACGACGGGCAGACGACTCGACAACGCCGCCCTCCACCGCCATGTCCCACTGCAAGTACGAGCACCCCCGCCACGGCAGCACTGCCTTCCTTCCGCGCAAGCGTGCCGCCCACCCGCGCGGACGCGTGCGTGCGTTCCCCAAGGACGACCCTAAGAAGCCCGTCCACCTGACCGCCTTCCTGGGCTACAAGGCTGGCATGACCCACATTGTGCGTGAGCTCGAGCGCCCTGGGTCCAAGATGCACAAGAAGGAGATTGTCGAGTCGGCTACCGTCGTCGAGGCGCCTCCTCTGGTGGTTGTGGGTGCCGTTGGGTACATTGAGACGCCCAAGGGTCTTCGTGCCCTGACCACCGTCTGGGCCGAGCACCTGTCCGAGGAAGTCAAGCGTCGCTTCTACAAGAACTGGTACCGCTCCAAGCGCAAGGCGTTCACTACCTACGCCAAGAAGTACTCTGAGGATGGCGGTGCTTCGATCAGCAAGGAGCTGGAGCGCATCCGCAAGTACTGCACGGTCGTCCGTGTGCTTGCCCACACCCAGCTCTCCAAGACTGGTCTAAAGCAGAAGAAGGCGCACCTGATGGAGATCCAGGTCAACGGTGGCTCTATCTCCGACAAGGTCGACTTTGCCAAGGAGCACTTTGAGAAGACGGTCGACCTCAAGTCGGTCTTTGCCGAGAACGAGATTGTTGACGTTATCTCGATCACCAAGGGTCACGGTAACGAGGGTGTGGTGGCCCGTTGGGGCGTCAAGAAGCTGCCTCGCAAGACCCACCGTGGTCTGCGTAAGGTTGCCTGCATTGGTGCCTGGCACCCGGCCAACGTGCGCTTCACTGTCGCCCGTGCTGGTCAGGACGGCTACCACCACCGTACTGAGCTCAACAAGAAGATCTACCGGATCGCCACTGGCTCGGAGGAGGGCTCGGGCTCGACCGAGTTTGACGCTACCAAGAAGGCCATCACGCCCATGGGTGGCTTCCCTCACTACGGTATCGTCAACTCGGACTTTGTCCTGCTCAAGGGCTCCATCCCCGGCACCAAGAAGCGCGTGGTGACTCTCCGTAAGTCGATGGCTCACCACACCTCGCGTGCTGCGCTCGAGAACGTCGCTCTCAAGTGGATCGACACCTCGTCCAAGCACGGTCACGGTCAGTTCCAGACCCGCGAGGAGGCCGACGCTTTCCTCGGCCCGCGCAAGCTCAAGGCCGTCTTCGAGTAAGCTTAGGTCCTTGGCTCTCATTCCTCTCTCTTCAAAACTGTGTTGGGTGCACCCCAACCTCGGTCCATCCGCATGTCCATTATATCCTTTGGGAAACCAGCTGTTGGAGTGTGCACTGGCAGGTAGTCTATATCATTCGTTTCAAATAGATTGATTTACAAGGATCCGTGGCGTTAAGAGCCTATCTGAGCGAGTTAGTACGCCGGTTTACAACTCCCAGAGCGACGTATTTATATACCGACGGCCACGCCTGCCGGGAAATCGTCACTGAGTGGCACCCCGCCAAACCCACCTTCGTACTCATCTATCTCCCTTGGGCTCAGCTATAGGCATCGAAGCACGATATGCCGACTCTTTCTCATCCCACACAGCACAGTGGCCTGGTCTTGGACTGTGCCAGTCTCCAAAAGGCTCACGAATTAAAGCTCAATCTGCGTCTCACCACATTCGCCTCTCGGCCACTCTTCTCTCTTCCGTTAGTAGGGTTTCCACATTGCTGCATCCGCTCCTTGATCTCTGCCCAGAGATCTCTCAGTTTCTTCCTAACATCCCTGGCAGCACAGACTCTAGTTTGGATCATATAGTGGCCCGCTCATCATGCACATGGTGCGGTATCCATGTAAGATGTTAGCCCGCAAAGGGAACACAAAACACGCCCCAACAAAAGACACACCGTGCCTTCTGTACCATACTATTTTATAGTTTAGACCCATACCCCCCTCAATCAGGGTAATACCTGGAATTGGGAACCGTCAACAAACCATTACATGTTACAGTGGGTGCTGAAGCTACCGCTCCCTTCCGCCTTCGCGTGGCCTTGTGCTCCTTGGCATGGCGGGCATCGCCCTGCCCAGACCCAGACCGGCCGTGGTACTCAGGATGCGCCTACGACGACGGCGCGAGGCCGCTTGTGCAGTAGGCGACGAAGCTCGGCTCTTGTGATCGGTCACTGTAGCTGTAGCTTCGCGCTTGACCTTGCCGTGCCCAGCTGGCTCGCGTTCGCGTTCACGTTCACGTTCGCGTTCACGTTTGACTTTCCTGTGTCCAGCGGGGTCGCGTTTGACCTTAGCGTTCCCCCCCGGTTCGCGCTTGGCCTTGGCCTTCTGTCCCGGATCGCGCATGGCCTTGCTGTTGGCAGGGGGCGGGGGACGTGGGCGTGCGAGGTGGGTGGCAGGCTGCGTGTCCATCCCGGTTGCAGCGGGCACGCAACGGGGACGCAACTTGCCCCGCATCTCGGGCGTGTTGGGAACGGGGACCGAGGTACAATTCATCTCCATCTCCACCTCCACATCCGTCTGGGACTCGTCCAGTACCTGGACTTGTTCCCGCTGGTGAACCACTGCAAATAGGTCGCAGGGCGAACGGGTGCCGGCGGGGAAGATGAAGGGTGTGGGCGTGGGTCTGGATGTGGGTGTGGATGTGGATGTAGGCGAGGCGAGTGGGCGGGGACTTCGGCGGGGAGGGAGGAGGGAGGTATGACGGTCTGGTCGGACGACATTGTGTGTGATGAAGAGTAGGAAGGGCGACGGGGGTGGTCGGAATAGGAAGTGGAGGGTTGGTGGTACGTGAGACTGGAGGGGGAGGTGGACCCGAGTGTACCAAGGGCATGAGAAGCGTAACTTTTTCCGCCAGGGAATGTATGGCGTCAAGTACGTTATCCAGACCACGTTGGTGGTCGTGGAAAGGAGTGTGGTGCATCCTCTGTACCGCCTGCACGGCATCTGCCTGGGCGTTGAGTACAGCTTCTAACCCCGTTTTCCACTTGCTCCCCTCGGTGGCAACGGTATCGTCGAGCTGTGTCAGATGCGTTTTCACACTCGCAATGCCGAGCGCCAGAGACTGCGCCACGCCATCGACGGCTTGTTGTAAGGGATTCAGGTTGGGGGGCAGACAAGCGGGTAGAGCGTGTCGAGCTTGGTGTGCAGGGTTTGGAGGTGAGTTTGTACGGTTTCCACTTGCGTCGCAAGGTCGGTGACTTGGCACGCGGCGACCGGCATAGGCTGGTGTATGTAAGGAATGGGGGGTGCGACTCAGCTTCCTCTCCATACGTTGCTTTTTGGGGGAAGAAAAAGAGAGGGAGGGAATGCAAAGGGAAGGTGGGAGGGGGGATATACGGACCTGTTTTTGCTTGCGTCTTGTTGCATTAACATGTGTTGTTGGATGCTGTCTAACTGGCCCTCGATCGCACGCGCCATCTTGGCCTGCTCAGCCCTCAGCTGGTCCGCTGTTATGCCGACCGATAGAGGCCACCAAATACAAAACCACGTCCTCAGGTCGTCAGCCTTTCCACCCTCTCTTCGACCATTGTGATGGCACCCAAGAGGAAAGAGCACAAACATATACATACCCGACTCTTTAATCGTCGGCGGGACGGTCTGCACGACATCCTGCATATCGGCAAGGGAAAAGAGCCTGGAGAGAACAGTGGTCATGCCGTGGTCGAGGGTATGAACAAGCTTGGCGAGGTCCTTGACATTGGTCTCCAGCCGCTCGATCGTTACTTGGTCAGAGCCAGAGACACCGCACGCGGGAGCGGGCACAGGAGCCGGGAAGGAGGCGAGGGATGGCCCTCAGCGTGGGGCACGAGGGAAACGGGAGCAGTGGTGGTGGTGGTGGTGGGGGGGGGATGGGATGGGCATGCCAGGGTCCAAGGCCGCGAGACGGCCTGAGTTGTAGGGAGCAGCAACAGACGGGAGCCGAGCTGGAGGGGTGGCGGGCATCCGAGGCAGCGGAGGGGCCGTGGGCATCGTGGAGGACAGTCGCACCAACCAATGCCACCCGAGGGATGCTGCAGACGGGGGGAGACGAAGGTGGTTGTCCCCTCGTTGATTGCCAGCCTGCAATATAAACCACCTATGTCTACGAGATGAATGCTTGCTTGTCAGCCGCCTTTTCCTAACAGGCTGACTACCCAATACTTGTTCCATTAGCTCAGTTGGCTAGAGCGTCCGACTGTTACACAGACGGCCTATGCCCCTTTGGCATCGGGAGGTCGTTGGTTCGAGCCCAACATGGAACGTTTTTTTTCTCTTCCCGGGCATAAATTCCTCAATTTCCCCTGTTCTGCCTTCCTACTCTTTTCCGTCGAGGCGGTACTCAAACCCTGGTACTCGTCAACCACTGATATACACCATCTCCCAAGCACGCAACAATCGTCATGTGTGGAAGAGGCGTTTGGAAGTTAGCAACTGGCTTGGGGGGTAGTCATCCACCCATCGTGGCAGTTAGTTGCCTGGCGGTGACATTTACGATCCAACCCGGTAGCTAGCTAGCCCGTTGTATGCTCCTCTCAGCCTGGGCTGAGTTGTTGTTCTTATTTGTTTCCCTGGAACTCACCACGCCGTTCTAGTCTCCCGCGTCGATCCGACCTTTAGGCCTTACTCAGCACATTTGGTATCTCGAACGGGTCTCGCCATCCTCCGCGTCTCGCGCTATGACAACCTTCGTTCCCAGCGCAACACACGCAGTACTCCGTACTCGTACGCTAGGAGGATCAGGTTCAACGTTCATGCACTCGACCGCGACTGGATGACTTAATGGTGTTCCTCCTGATGGTGGCCAGCCGGTGCTCAACAGCGACCGATCCGCCTCGTACTCGCCCGAGGTGAACTGCTTGTGCCACAGCATCGACGGCGTCCACCGTACAGGCAGACGGTGGTACGTCTACCAAGAAAACAAGAAACAAAGGGAGCGTCATATCGCAACACACACACATTCTCTCTCTGTCGGACGTAGCACCCCAAGCACCCCACCTCAAAACGGACACACGTACCACCCGGTCGCCCATCTCCATGCGGAAGGCAAGTAGTTATAAAGATGAGGCCGGCCATGCCGATCGCCGTGTTGACCTTCCACCGTGCCGGGCTGGGACGCAAAAGTTAGTCTCGCGGAGCACGAGGAGGGAAGAAAGTACGGGAGGAGGGGGGGGGGGGGTACGCACTTGGTTGTTTTCCGCCAAGAGGCGTCCAAGGCCTGTATCCTTGTTTCTCTTCTCCGTGCGCCTGAGAAGCACAGCAGGGGGGAGTGGAGTCAATCGTCAGCGTTCCATCGGCGGGGGGGGGGGGTGGGACCGAGCAGCTACCACCCAGTTGGGCCTGAGTCTGAGTGCATAGCACCAAGACCACCGGACGTACCATCGTGTCGTGCGTGGGGGCAACCCTGGTGGTGACGGCGAGCGACCGAGGGGGCAGGAACCAGCAGCGTAGCAGAGCGTAGCTTGGCTTAGAAATCCAGCCCAACAGCTGCGCGCTTGCAACATTGTACTTTGGTCTTAGGTAATGCGGACTGCCACCGCCCATTTCGGACGTGACGCATGATTGGGACCGGTGACCAGCCACCAGCGACCCACTGCCCGCTGGCTGCGAAGGCCCCCACTTCCCCCCCATCTTACCTAGTAAGGCCCCAGCCCTCGTGGCCATCTCCACCTCCACCTCCACCTCCACCTCCGTCTGCGCCTCTGCCTTTCTGGTCCCCTCGCGCGAACATGCCGGCCATGGACGGAATTGCTTTTCTTGCTGAGCAGCGCCGCGTGCCCGACCGCACCCAGAGCGCCAAGGTGGTAGCGGTGGGCGAGGCGTTGCTCAGTTCCGGAGCGTTGGCCAAGATTGGGGACGAAGTGTGGCCGACGCTGGAACAGTTGGCGTATGCGGCGCTGGATGTGGTAACCGTGATTTGGCGATTGCGTGCATTGAGCGTGTGGCATTCAAGTTCCCTGACTCGAGTCGGACCAAGTGCTTGCAAGGTGCGTTGTTGGAGGTGGGCCCTGAGCCCGAGGCGGCATTGAAACTGTATGATGCGGCGTTGGTGGAGGAGCCAGCGGATGCGTTGGTGGCCAAGCGGCGGATCGCGTTGCTGAAAGCGCTAGGTCGGACCGAAACTGCGATCCAGGCCCTGGTTCAGTTGCTCGACCACTTTTATTCCGACTCGGAAGCGTGGTTGGAACTGGCTGGCTTGTACACCGACGCAGGTCTCTGGGACCGAGCGTGCTTTGCGTTGGAGGAATGCGTGCTGCTCCAACCTACCAACAGCTTCTTCTTTCTTCTTCCTTTTGCAGTTGGCAGAGACTCTCTATACCCAGGGCAACGTCAACCGCGCCTACAAAACTTTTCTTCAAGTCTCGAGTTGGACGTCGATCCCTCGGACCAAGGCACGCCCGCTAGCCCCGCGTCCACGACTGCGCGCGCTCTGGGGGCTGAAACTGGTACGTTATTTCTCTTTTTCGTTTCCCTGTGCTGTGCTGTGCTGTGCTGTACTGGGCGTGCCCTTTGCCTTGCCCCCTCATGCTAAACGTCTCCATCCTCGTGCAGTGCAGGCCCAGCTCTTGTCGGGCACAGTACCTGCCGCCGAGAGCCAGAGCCTGACGCCGGAACGTGTGCCAGCGATCAGCAAGTTGGCCGACAAGTTGTTGTTGCAAGCCTACTCTGCTTCGGCCGGCGAGGCGGACACTGCGGGGCTCAAGACCACCCGCGAGATTGCGGGCGGTGCTGGCGGCGGGGAGCAAGTGCTAACTGTCGTAATGCAACGTCCTGGATGCTGTTCTGTGGCAGCGCACATCTATATTAATACGTAGTCAGGGCATGAAGGCGCCGGGAATGGAGGCCATCATAGTAGCAGCATGGCAAGCGGTCCCAAAGCAAGACGAAGCGTAGCTGTCGGACGGGGGTGAGGGTGAGCGTGAGAGAGGTCACGTGGGGGGGTGCGTGAGAGCGGCGGGCGGGGGCAGTGGGCAGCCAGGGGCGTTTGTGTGCTGGGATGGGTGATGGGCTGGCTAGCCCATATCGCCACGCTGGGCTTAGTCTTGGGCTGCCTTCCAACGCCTCAGCCCCCTTTCGTACCGCCCACGCCCGCCCATCGCCACCATCGCCCACCATTCCGCCTCCCACGCGCCCCCCCTTTCTCCCTCCCACCACCACCCTCCCACCACCACCAGCCCTCCCACCCCACTCCGACACGCACTGCCTCTGCTCCGCCCCCGCGCCGCTTAGCGCTTATCGCCTCCTGCCACAGCCCCGCGTGCGCCCCCCCCCTCCGCCCCCGCCACCACCACCACTCCCCCCACCCCCATGAGCACCCTCCCTGCCCCCCGCCCCCCAAGTGGAGCATCAGCGTCGCCCTCGTCACCCGCCCAGCGCGCCGCCGACCGCACCGCCTCTGCCCCCCTCGCCCCTCCCCGACGCCCCCGCCGACACACCCTCACCCTCTACGTCCAGAACCCCACCCACAACCTCACTCTCACCCGCTCCTCCACCGCCCTCGCCACCCTCGACCACGCCCTCCGCACCCACCCCCCGCCCTCCACCCGCCGTCGCTCCCCTCTGCCTCCCACCCCCACCCCCACACCCCCCGCCCACGACCCCCATGCCCACACCTCGGCCCTCGCCGCCTACCTCACCACCTCGCTGCCACCCCGGCCGTGGTCCAGACCGAGGCGTGGAAACGGTTGTGCACGTGGCCCCGACGACCTGCAGTCGGTCCGTGTCGAGCGCCGCGTACGCAAGATGCGCTCGACCTCGCTGAGCACCCGCTCTCCTCCGTCGCCCCACGCAACACCAACATCATCACCGATCCGACGACATTGACTTTGACTCGTCCTTTGCTGCCCCCGTCTCGTCCGAGGACGAAGGCGCAGACGAGGGGCCGATAGCGACGCGGCCGCGCCGCACCCGCACCCGCAAACGCATCCGCGCCCGCGCCCGGTAAGCCAGATTGTGGAAGAACCTGGAACCCATGGTGAGGGGGACACGGAGGATGCCGAGATGGCCGAGGCGGATGACGTCGAGCACGGGCCGCGCGCGATGAGTGTGGATGTGGAGCCGGTGCCAAGGCCCAACTCGCAGCACCAGCCCGACCCCCCAGCGCCCCGCAACCAAGATAAGGTGACAGTGAACGATTTTGAAGTGCTGCGCGTGTTGGGTAAAGGATGTGCGGGCAGGTACTGTTGGTGCGGCACAAGGTACCAAGGGTATGTACGCCATGAAGTCCATCCACAAACGCCATGTTTTGGCCCACCAAGAGCTGTCGCATACCATCACGGAGCAGGCCGTGCTCAAGCGCATGGCCAGCGAACAAACCAACCCGTTGTGGTCAAGCTCTGGTGGAGTTTCCATGATGCGGCCAGTCTCTACCTCGTGATGGATTTTCAAGGGGCGGCGATCTAGCCACCCAGCTCACGCGCTGGGGTCGTCTGGGCCGCGACCGCGCCCGCTTTTACGCGGCCGAGATTGTGGACGGCATGGAGGGCCTGCATCGGATCGGGGTGATCTATCGCGACTTGAAGCCGGAGAATGTGTTGATCAATGCCAATGGCCACATTGTCTTGTCAGACTTTGGTCTGAGCAAGGGCTTTGGCTCACGCCGGGCGAACAGGAGACGTCACAAGCGTCCGGTACCCTTCGTGCTCGTCCGCCCCACTGGCTGTTGGCAGTGGAGGACGACTCGGGGTTAGCTGCGCGCAAGGGCGGCCGCTCCGCGTGGCGCGAAGAACGGTTGACAACGTCCACGTTTTGCGGTACGGCCGAGTACCTTGCGCCGGAAGTGATTCTAGGACAGCCGTACAGCTACGAGGTGGACTGGTGGAGCTTTGGGACAATGTTGTATGAGATGTTGATGGGCATCACGCCGTTTTGGGCAGAAAACCATGCGGACATGTACGCGCGTGTGCTCTATGACCCGCTCGTCTTCCCCGAAGATCGGGTCCTGGACAAGGACACCAAGTCCATCCTTCGCGGCTTGTTACAGCGCGACCCCTCGTTCCGGATCCAAGAACCGCGGCTGAAACGCCATGCATACTTTAGTGCGGTGGACTGGTCCTGCATCGCTGCGCTGCGGTACATTCCACCGTGGCAACCGCCCATTGACCCGCTCAACGAGCTCGACACACAAAACTTTGAAGACTGTTTCCTGCGTCTGCACCCGTCAGTGACCATGCGGGCGAGGTGGACGCTGAGGAAGAAGAGCGCTTGGCGCAAGAAGAAAGGGCACGGACCAACTTGGTGAAAAAGGACCGTATGGCAGCCTACGCTTTGGCCCATGGGTACCCGCACCCAATCGAGGCCGACTCCAAGTCCATTTGATGGCTACTCTACCGCGGCCGAAGAGAGTCGTCCGTGTTTGGTGCCGAGTCAGACTTGGAGTCGGAATCCGACGCGGCGTCCGAATCGGAATCGGAATCCAACTCCGAGGCTGGGGCCAAGACTGGGGCTGGGGCCGAGGCTCCGCCCGAGGCCGGGGGCGACTTGGTGCCCGGCACGCACACGGACAAACCCAGTCCCAGCCATGCACCAAGCACCCGACGCAGCGCTGGCTCCAGTGCCGACCAGCACGTCCCTCCTCCCCCGGTCGCGGCGCAGCCTACCTCGTCCACCGCCTCAGCCGAGGCGGCGAGCGAGACGGTCAAGCCCCCGTCCACCTCGGCGCCGCGCCTACCGGCGCTGGTTGCCTCGGCGCCCGGAACCAGCACTACCTCCACCACTGAGGTCACGGCCATTGCCACGCCCGCACGATCCCCGCTTCCTGCCAGCCTCGATGCGGTGCCGGTCGAGCAACGGGAGAGCACGTCGGAGCCGAGCCAGGACACTAAGGCTGAGGCCGAGGCCGAGGCCGAGGCCGATGTGCCTGTTCCCGACGCTTCTGCTGGTGCCAGCGCAGCGCGGGGAGCACGGTGAACCCGATCGTACTCATGCGGATGCAAGTACTGGGATCCTGGTCGCCAGTGCCAGTGCCAGTGCCGGCGCCGGCGCAGACGCCCAGACGCCCAACGAGGCACAGACTAAGAAGAAAGCAGCCAAGAAACGGGTCAAGATCTTATCGGTGCACGATCCGCACGATCCGTCCGAGGCACGGGAGGAGGGGCAGCGACGAGGAAGAGTGGGCGTTGGTGGAGGGTGAAGCGCTGCAGAGCGAGATGAATGGTGGGCGGGGTCAGAACTTGATTTCGCGCGGAGTGGATATTTACCGATTACGGTTCCGTGGTGAACCGACGCGGTCCAGTACTGCCCCTGCGTCCAGTGGACTCAATAGCCCGCCACGTACAACCCCGGCTTCCCGATGGCGCGCACGCAGACCCCTCTCCCCTCGCGCGACCGCGAACGTGACCGTGACCGTGATCGTGAGTCGGCGTCGCGCGCGCTGAGCCGCATCTTAGGTTCGGACCATGCGCTTTCAGTGACGGATGACGAGGCGATGGGACTTGGACCCGATGGCTCGGATCGCACTTCCGATCGTGTTGCCGATCACGTTCGGTCCCCGTCTCGTTCGGCCCGTCTCGCCCGCTCACCGTCCCCCTTGAACGGGAGGAAAACACGCAAGGCGCTCCTCGGCTCACCCGCACCAAGAGGACGGCGAGCGTAAGGTGGGAAAGACGAAACGGATCAACGGTTTACCAGGTACGTCTTGCCGCATTCGCGCATTCCCATTCCCATTCCTATTCCCATTCGCGTTGGCTCAATCAATTCGTGTTCGTGATGGTGTGCCTGGGACCAGACTGCTGACCTTCATTCTCTCTCTCTTGCTTAGCTTCTTTATGGAGGCTGCGCGGCAAGCCTGACCGTCATGACGAATTTTCATATTTGCATCCTGCCCCCTGGTCTCTTGGGGTTTGGGTCTGCCTGCCAACGCCTCAACTGCTTCCCCTTCGCTGCTGCTTGCTGCTTCCCTCTCCCACTGCTGTTCGTTCTTTGCTGTTCTTTTGGTCCCCCCTTCCACATCCCTTTCTTTCCTCCTCTTCCTGCATTCGTGTTGGACTGGTAGGATTTGGTGTTCCACGCTGTGAAGAGGCCAGCTGAGCCGGCCTGGTGTCCGCTCGATCATCGCCGGCCCAGTTGGCTGCTAGCATCCCCCTGGGCTTTATGGATGGCCTGGCTAGGCGCATCTGATGTGGAACAGCACGTGCTGGTCTGGCGGTCACGTGTCACGTGTCACGTGCCCTGTAGTAGGAGCGAGGAAAGCGAACGGCAGGTGAGTGAAACGTTCACATTTGTATCTCAGACGGTTTGAGGCGCCACGCCCCCGCCGAGGCGCAGCAACTCGTAACCTAGTAAGGGTGGGGTCAGGCCCCAGGGGCCGAATGGACAGCCGCCACCGCCACCACCGCCTCGGCGTCCTGGCTTCCATTGAACCTCGGCACGTTCGTTGTGCATTCGGAAGGATGAGGAGCATGGGTGGCTTGTCCCCCACCTGCTGCTTTTGCTGCTGTGCAGCCTAAGCGTATGTCTCTGCCTCCCTGCCGCCCCTGCCCCGCTCGCGCTGGCACAGCGCGGCCTGCGCCCGGCCCCCCCTGTCCCACCCCGCTCCCTGCCGACCAGACGCCCCTCGACCCGCCGCCCTTGCTTCCCCCCCGCCACGCTCCCCGCCGACGAGACGGACGGGGGCGGGTACATGCCCAACCTCGGGCGGGAAAAGTGGATTGGACTCGGGCTGGCGATCAGCAGTTCGCTCGCCATTGGCACCAGCTTATCATCACCAAGAAGGGTCTGATTGATGCGGGCGATGCGGCGGGGGAGCTAGCGAGCGAACAACATACGTACCTTGCCAACCCGATCTGGTGGGCCGGGATGGCATGTATGGTGATTGGTGAGATTGCGAATTTTGCAGCGTATACATTTGCGCCACCGATTTTGGTCACGCCGTTGGGCGCCCTATCGGTGCTGATTGGGGCGGTGTTGGCGTCGTTTATCCTCCATGAAGAGCTGGGCCGGTTAGGCCGGGTAGGCTGTACGTTGTGCCTGGTCGGTACGCTGCTGATTATTCTCAATGCGCCGGAAGATAAGGAGATCCGAACGGTGGATGAGATGTTGGGGTATGCGATGCATGCAGCTGCCATTTGGCACGTATTGCGTCGCAGTGTGCGTGTTTGCGGTGGGAATGATTTTTGGGTGGTGCCGAGGTGGGGTAAAAGGACACCGTTGGTCTACATCTCCATCTGCTTTCCGTTGGCTCCATCTCGGTCATGTCCGTCAAAGCGTTTGGCATCGCTCTCAAACTCACCCTCAACGGCTCCAATCAGTTCACACATCCCTCCACTTATGGCTTTGCCATCGTCGTCGTTTGCATCTTGGTGCAGATGAATTACTTTAACAAAGCTTTGGACCAGTAGGTTCCCCCCCCCCCCTCCGTCCTTCTCCCCCTCCGTTCCAATGCTTGCAGAACTGACAACACATGGTACTTGTTTCTCTCTCTCTCCTCTCGCTGCACCACCTAGATTCTCCACCAACGTAGTCAACCCGATCTACTACGTCATGTTTACCACCAGCACCATCCTCGCCTCCTTCCTGCTCTTTCGCGGGTTCAACACTCAAGGTGCTGCGCCCGCCGTGTCGCTACTATGTGGGTTGTGGTCATCTTCGTAGGCGTCTACCTCTTGAACATGAACCGTCTCTACGACCCAATCACCGAAGACGCACGCATGAGCCTCGTCACGGGCCACGGGGTCCCCGCCGGCCGAGCGTCAGAGCAATGGACACGCCCGGCCGCCGAGTGCCTACTAGGCGCGGCGGACACAGCCACAGCCACAGCCACAGCCACCGGCCCAGTTGGTCCCGCCGCTCCGCCCCGGGTCAGCCGGCGCGGCACACACGCAGCGAAAGCGCAACGAGTGCCACGCTGTTTGACGTGTCGGAGGACGAGGAGGCGGATGGAGGCGCATCGGAGCACGTTGACCTTCGTATCCTCCAGCCCTCGCGCCCTTCTCGCTCGTCCCGCTCACCCCGCTCTTCGCTCTCCCAGAAGGACAAGGTGCCCGGGGGAGGGAGCAGTGCGGACGAGCCAGGGCGGCCGTCCAAGTCCAAGTCCAAGTCCAAGTCCAAGTCCAAGTCCAAGTCCAAGGTGGAGGAGCGGAGTGGGCGGCTGGGGGCGGCGCTGGGCCGGGGCGAGGCCAAGGGCGCGTCACGTGCGCATCTGCTGTCGGATGTGGGGGGGAGGAGGATGACGATGACGAACTGTAATGGAATGCGGAATGTGGGCCGTGGGGCTGGGTGTGTGTGGTAGAGGGAGCAGGAGGTGGAGGAGCGGGCGAAGCCGAGCTGGGCGGCGGTGTGTCTTCTAGAACGCCTGCGTGCCAAGCCCAGCGCGGCGCCCCACCCTCTGCCGCCCTGCGTGGCGCCGCATCACCGATCCAATCAGCAATTAATCAGCGCTCGTCAGACAGCGAGCTGCCTGCGCCGCGGGCACGGGGGCGCAGTGCAGGCATCTGGGAACGCACAGCCGATGGCCAGGCGGACAGTGGCCTGCTGCGGCGGTCTCTGACACCGCCTGGGCGAGCATACGAGCCGCCGCACCAGACAACACTAAGACCAGCGGAGGACAACCCTGCGGGCAAAAGACGCGGCGGACGCACGGGGCAGTGTGCTGTCTATATCGCGTCCCGCATGTGATCGGGTGGCCCCTGCCCCCCCCACACGCCAGGTCGCTCCCCCACTGGTCGGCCCCTCTGGCCGCCTATATCTCGCCGCGCCCCACCACCGCCATCCCTCCGCCGCGCCCCACCCACCGCTGCGTCTCTGTCGGGACCCATGCCCACCCGCACGGCTCCTCCGCACCCGATGGCCATCATTGTGGTACCAGTAATACGCCTACCGGCAGCGCCCTGCCGCTCGCAACCTCGCCCCCTACCACCAGTGGGGCCATGGCATGGCCATCGGGCATGCGCATCCAACCCCGGCCAGCAAGCGGCGTCCGCGCCGCCTTGTCTCTCTCCCCCAGCAGCAAGAATGCTCCCGATTCCCAACACAATCACGTCTACGATTTTGCCCCGCGCGTAGCCCTCTCGGCCCGCGCTGGCGCCGACGACGGCCTTAGTCGCTATCCCTTCCCCCTGGGCCACGTGCCCCCGCTCAGTATGATCGCCATGTTTGTGGCTGATCTGCGCTCCTGGATCGCCCCTCCGCCCTCGCTGCTGGCCAGCGATGCCCGCTCGGCCACCCTCTACGGTCCCGACAGCCGCACCGCCCTGATGGCTGTCTGCTACCTCCTTAGCCTTGCCGCGCTTCCTGGGGAAGAGCATCGGGCTATTGAAGAGGCCCGACCATCCTTCCATTCCGCTCTCACTCCGTCCGCCTCCCCGACCAGCCCAGTACCTACCGCCTCTACCGCTCGTACCTCGGTTAGCTTCGATGGCCCACGACCCTCCCCGCCTACTAGTACGGCAGCCCCCCTGATGGCCCGGCACAAGCCGAGCCTGATGCTTCTCAGCCCCCCTCTGCAGAAACCAAGGCTCCTAGCAATCCCACACCTCTTGATCGGCTGGATCAAGCGCTGGCCTTGCACGCAACGCATACCCCCGCCCTGCGCCGCAAACCTTCCTTTCGGGAGCGCCTTTCCTCCTTTGGTTCCCTGGGCTCCGCCAAGCTCAGCGCGGCTGCCTCCCGCCCCCGCTCTCCCTCCCGCTCTCGCTCTCGCTCCCAATCAGCCTCACGACCCAGGACCCAACCTCCGCCCGCCTACTCCGTGGCCAACGGACTCTTGTCAGTGTCACCTCTTGCCTATCACCAACGTCTTGTCCATTCTATGGACGAAGTCCGCCCGGCCCATTCCACCACCCTCTTTTCGCCTGGCCTAGCACGGCGAAAGTCGTTCGACAATCTCGCCTGTCCCCCCGACCCCAGCCGCGCCATCCCCCCCGACGACCACATCGAGGTGCTTTCGAGTCACTCGGATCCATCCTCCACCGACACAGAGCCTGAGACCGACTTGACCTCCGCCCGGTCCCGCTCTTCGTCTTCCCAAGACGCTGGCCTGTCTCCACAGAGCCCGTCGCTCCTTCAACTCTTCCGGGCTCTTGTCCTGCTCCCGACTTTGGGGATCAAACGAACCGGGCTCATGCGCACAAGCACAAGCACACCAGGCCCCACCCTTACCTATGACCAGCACGTTGCCTCCCTCCCACATGCGCTGGGCCACCTACTGGGCCCGGATCCTGACCGCGTCTCAAGACCCGCGCAGGGGGGTGCGGAGTGTGCTCCCGCTCGCACCGCGCTCCATCGTGGTTACGCGCTTGCGGGTCGAGCTCGATTCGTCTTGCTCCCCAGAAGCGGAGGTGACGGTGACGCTGGGCCGGTACGACGATGAGGTGGTAAGCCGGATGAGTGGATGGGAACGACAAGCGCGGCGGACCTGGGCGCTGTATGGCAATCACCATCCCAGTGCCGAAGCGTACGATTTGCCCCTGGGCGCACCACGTCGACCGGATGTGGACCCAGGGTGCCTGGACAGCGAAGACCAAGTGGTCAATGACGATTCGGAGCGGCAGCGCCTCGCTCATCTCGCCGACCTGCGTACCTGGCTCAGCGCGAAAAATGCTTGGGGCATCAATGTCGATGCGGAAGCTGAGACGGTGCGTCAATTTAGCTGGTCAGCTGCGCCTCCGACCCCGTCGTCCGCCCCGCCATCCGGACGAAAAGGACACGGTGCGAACCAAAACCAAAAAGAGATGCAAGTTCAAACGGTTGCTACCTTGGCCTGTGTCGCCAAAACCAAAGCACTGCCCAACCCACCGTATACGAGGCTCCACTCTTGCCTCCTGGATCGGGCATCGTTATGGACGCTGAGCGGGAAGTGCGCGTCCAGGCGGTTCTCACCCCACCTCCACGCCGCCGTGGCTCGGCTCCCGCGCACTAACCCGTTCCCGCGCAAGGCGACGCTACCCCCGGCTTCATGGGCTTGGTTCGTTCCTGCTTTCGAAGCGTCCGGTCCAGGTGCGCATACCCTCCGCCTCGGCGCCGAGGAAATCGACCATGCGTTTCCCGGCCTGGTCGCGATCCAAGTGGACTGGACTTGTCCCGAACTGGACAATGACGAGGAGGAGGAGGAGATGCCGATGTTTTGATTGCGCTGCCTCTTCGCTTCTTCTCTGTCGCACTTGCCAGGGTGGGGATTTGATATTTACCCTGAACGTCCTGAACCCGGGCTGTGGCACCTGTTTTTTTTCTGTCGTTTTTTTTTGGCTATCGTATCTCTTGTGCCTGCTTTGTTTTGGGACGCTTGTTGCTCCAGAACCGAAACAAGTTTCTCTGTTGTGGCCCCAGACTGATACTGATCGAGATCGCTGGCTGATCTGCTGATCTTTGGACAATCTCCTCTCCTTTTCCACTCCTTTTTTCTCTTCTCTTGCCCGAGCATACCCTCGTTTCTTCTTCCAGTATTACGTGTTACAATGTGGACTGTAAACACAACCCTCACTCCTTTTTCAATGGACCTTGGCTCCCTCCACCACTGCGTTGGCATCCACAAATGTATTGAGTGATACCGCCGTGCATACCACCTGTACTGCATGTACAGGAGGATCCGATCATACAGCTTCTTTTCCCAGTAGGGGATGGGGTACTTACTCTACGTGTGCAATCGTTAATCATTTATCAGGTGGAATGCCAGTGTTACCTGGGTTTTAAACTCAGAAATAGCAAAAGTAAATGTTGAGCTGGGTGGCTCGTGCTTTGGCCAATGTCCCTTCAGTTCCTCCTCATACAGGCCTGGGAGTTCCGTTGTTTTCCCTATCCTGTTGTTCTCCTTGTCCTGCAGCTTAGTCCCTGATGGCGACTCACTGCTTGATGTTCCTCTGTCGACATTGCTGGTTGCCACACCACCACCACCAGTGCGATTGCATCACCCTCAAGGACCATCAGGACTCTCCAGCTCGCAGGTCTCATCAGAGTTACAACAACTCTCTTCGCTCATCCAGTGAGCAACGGTGATCACCCAGCAGCATTCGTCAATTCCATCCCTTTGCCATACTCATACCCATTCCCATTCCCAATCACTCCCTTTGGCGTATTTCGTCAACAATGAGCGCCACTCCGCTCTCTAATACCCCTTCCCCCTTGGGTTCGAACCCGGACTGGGCAGACGAACATCTTCCATCTCCTTTTCCTACAGAAGGCATCACCTTCGAACGCGTGTCTCAGATGGCTGAAGAGCAACTGGACCAATACCAAACCCTTTACCATGTTCTTCAGGACCAGACCCCTCTGGTAGAAAACCCTGACGCCTGATTTTCAAGTCCATCTCCGCAGTATCTCATCCCTCAACCTCAAGATCGAGAAAATGATTGATGATCCTATTAAGCGGATTCCCAGCGATCGGTCTTCCCAAACGTCTGTTGCTGTCGCGCGCCACTTCGACGAATTGCGTACCACCTTTCGTCAAGTGATGTTGGACTTTTGCACATCATCTTGGTTCTCCTCTTCTTCCCATTTCCCCCCCTCCTCTTCCCATATACACTCCCCCGAAACACCTGACCTTCCAGATCCCGTCCCAACTCCACAGCCGGTCGCGTCACCCGTGCCTCACGACGAATCCATTAGTGATACTCCTGTGGTAACAACGATACCGCCGCTGACTCCTCCGATTGATGATACCATCGTGTCAACTTTACCTAAGCTTTTCCGTTCCGGCGTATCTGCGGACCGTCTCCTGGATGCAGCCGAGAAACGTTGGGGTGCTGGCGTGGGCCTTCCAGCTGCTATGGAGGTTATACAGCAACTGCCTTCCGACACTACGCATTCTGCGGCTGCCCTGAAAGATGCAATCCCTGTTTCTCCCTCTACCGTCACTTTGGATGAAGCAGTCGACTACTTGCACACCGTCTTCATTGACGTTGGAACGCCTTGGAAACGAATCCATGAATATGCCGTTGGCCGCTATGGTCAGGACCTTGGACCTCAAGCACAAATGGTTTTGTTCCGGCAACTCCGTGACGAAGGCAAGGATCCTGAGACGTTATCTGCTTTGAAAACCCTGACTACCACTGTGGACAAAGACGGCAAGTTCAAGGCCGGACAACCATTTTGGCCGTGGGCCAACCACACCCTTGCGGCTATGGATCGGGCAATCCCGGGGGCACGGGAGATCGTGGAGCATGGGCCTACCGGCGCTGGTTATAAGCCCGGTCTGGACCGTAAGCTTTTTGATCCCCTTTACGTCCGACTACATCGCACTATTCAGGATTCATTTCATGAGAATGAAGTGGATTCTCGTGCATCGTCCCTGTTTGCTCTCCTTCGGGAACGCTACGGTCACATCTCCCCGTCGGAGAAAATCGACACGCTGACAGAACTCCTTGGTCTTTCCTTTGTTTCTCGGACGGGGGCCCAATTTGTTCAGCAGCATCGTTTGTTGGTACACAAAACCAACTTTTGACTGGACTCTCCTCTGCCAGACACCATCCTCCGTACAGCGGTCATTAACGCGATACAGGAGAACGGCATGTTGATTCCATATGTCGATAAAACATACGAGGAACTCTTGACCCTTGTGGCAACGCACTCATCTGCAGTTCGTCCTTCTGCGACGTCGTTTTCTCCATCTTCTGCTCGCGGACACGATCATCGCACCAACACTAGGTCCCGTGGCGGGTCTTCCAGAAGTGAACGCTCGTCCCGAGGTACCACCTCCTCCCCGGCTCATGCTGCTTCCCTAAGTGGCAATGTCTTGCGCAAGGATGGAGGCAGAAATGCTGAACGCATTCTTGGTTACCCCCCTTCGCACGGTACCGCACAGTGGGCTACCAACCCTTGCGGTCTCTTTGTCCCTTCTACCGCTGCCTCATACCATATGAGCACACGTGGAGCCGTGCCGCTCGTTTCCGCCAACCAACAAGGGACTAACTCTCAGGGACGGGCACCTAGCGCGGGCAGTTCTGCTGCATCCACAGCTATTCCCCATCATCAGCAATAGGGGCGCGCGGGGAGTCCTCCGCCAGCCGCCCTCCCTGCGCAACATCAGTGATTCGCGCGCGCGCCCGTCTGTCTTCAAGGATAAGAACGCATTTACCTCACTACTAACGTCCTAGTCGCGCTCCTATAGTCCTTGCAGATGGACGGGTAGTGCAAGTCGATAGCCTACTCATACTAGTAACCGCGGCTTGCAGAGCGGTCCACGTAAGTCGTACTAAATTCGTAAGCGTAAAGGTGAAGAGTGAAGAAGGAAGTTGGGGGGAAGACAGGGGTTGGGCGGTGAGGGCCACCGCCAGCAAGCCTCACAGACAGGGCTGCTTCAATATACCGCAACATCAGAACAGAAGGCATCAACAGAAGGAAATCTACAGTAGTAAGAGATAAAGGGCGGCCTGTTATGCCCATACTGCGATCCGTTGGGCGCAGTAGATGTGGGGTTCTACCAAGACCGGGCGCCGCAGATACGAAGCTTCGTACCGTTTAATAAGTCCGGTCCTTTCCTGGCTTTCCACGGAAAGTATCCGCGGCAAGTTGCCCGTGCTGACTCTTATTCACAAGTGTCGTGGGGCTGGCGTGTGCTTCGATGAGAGGTCAAAGAAATGCGGGGCTCGGTGTCCGAAGATGAACGGAGCGCGCCATAACAGGGTCCAGCGTCTCATTGATCGGCGCCGGTTCCGTTGCGACAGACGCGCCTTGATCCGTTGGTGCAAGGTAGGAAGAAGGGGCGGTGATGATTCGTGTTGTTGTTGTGGTTGCTGTTGTGGTTGTGGTTGTGGTTGTGGTTGTGGTTGGGGTTGTGGTTGTGGTTGTTCACGTTTTTGTTGGTGGTGGTATTGTTGCCGCCACTGGCGCGAGTCCGCTGTTGGCGGCACCAAAAAGTTTATAGGATCGGGAAGGGTGAACGTGCTTCTATGTTGGTAATGATAGGGGGGCGGAGAGGGGAGCAGGGCTTGGGCCAGAAAGCCATCCCTGTCGTACAGCGGGAGCGACAGGACAACCCGGACAGTGCCGGGGCGGTAAAGACAATTGATCATGTACTCTTTAAGCGCGACTACGCCCTGATGGCGAACGTAGCTCGAGATGGCTGGGTCCCACCACTCAGGACTAAGCGAACCGGCTGGGTCCCACCACGCCGGACCGAGCGAGCTGGCTGGGTCCCACCACGCCGGACCAAGCGAGTCGGCTGGATTGGGCTGGAAAGATTGCTGCGAATCCTTCGTTTGATTCACAGGATTGACGTTGAGCTTAAGGCTATGCAAGTGCGGGAGCGTAATCAGGAGATGAAAGATAGGCGACGGAGTGAACGCCGGCTGCCACCCGCCTAGAAGCACCGCTTTTGCAGTGACTGACAAAGCGCCAGCGCATACACACTCATCGTGCTCAACCCCCGCATGCGGTGCAGCGCAATCCCGCGCAGCTGGCGGAGACGAACCATCAGGTTCAACACCGACCGATCACTCAGCGGACACTCTGTCAAAGTTACCCCTTCAGGCCCGTGCACTGTTGCGTCAGCCGCACCACCCCCGCATCCGTAATGTGGCTCAAATACGCCAACAGGACAAACTGCAAGCCTTTGCCCAAAACTGGGCCAAGGCGTCCAGCGCTCCATCGCCCAACTGCGGACACATGCCCAACGTTACGTCTTGAAAATGGGGCGCTGCGGCAACGAGTCCCTGAATCGCTGAATCGGTGAGTTGGCTACAGCCCATCAAGGAAACCGTTGTCAAGCACTTGCCCATCAGGAGCGGTTGGTACAGTTTGGTACAGCTCAGAGCTAACGCAGGATGTAGGTCGGCAGTCTCGGGGGAAGCTTGGTCGTCGTCCGACCGGGATAGGTCGTGCGGAGGCGGTAAGCTGCTGCTATCTTCGAGAAAGGGCCGACCCGAACCCTGTGGATCGCGGGTTGTGGTGGCAGCAGCCGTGATGCCTGTTGATGGAAGGGGGACGTCGCCGCGGTTGGGGAACGCATATGAGGTCAACGTAGGGCAATTCCACATGCGCAGCGTGCGTACGAATTCTGCGTCCACAGCGCTCGCACTGCCTGGTCGGTAATGTAGATAAGGCTGTCTAGCTCGACGTGCTCGAGGTGAAGACAGAGACGGGCCAGAGCACCAATCCCCCGGTCGCCTATTATGTTGTGGGTGCCGCCCAGGTGGACCTCTTTGAGTAGGGGACACTTGAGTAGCACTTGCTCCACCATGGTGCTCGTAACGAACGTACAGTCCTTCAGCTCAAGATGTTGCAACTCACGGGCCAACGTCAAGGCCTCCATCGTCGATGGGCCGACATTGTCCATGCATAAGAGACCCACGTGGCAGAGGCGAGGGTAGGCTCGGATCAGAGCGGCGACTTGGACGTCCGTCAACAAGTCGCACCCGCGGTCGCTGAGTACCAGTGTTTGCGTGCGCGTGCACAATTTAAAGCTATCCACGTGCACGGTTCGGAGCGGCGGGAAGTGTAACAGTCGGGGCTAAACGAGGGAGACCAAGGTCCTGTCAGAGGCGGGGGGAAAGGCAAGATCGTTCGTGGGAGGAAACAGAAGGCATCAGGCAGAGAACAGAAGCAAAAGGGAAGGGAAGAGCGAGAGACACAGGATGCGGAATTGGAAATTGGAGCGAGCTTAGTCATTCGGTGACAGGAAGTCATCGGGCAGGACGGAAAGGTCGAGTTTGCGAACCAAGATGGGGTATGGGTAAAAAGTGGAATGGGTCTGTTGGGCCTGGGCCAAGACGGAGGTGAAGCGGTCCAAGGTAGCCGGATGGGGAAACGAGGGAGAATGCCAGAGCGGGATGACTGCGGCCGCGCTCCACGTCCGGCACACGAGGAGGCAAGGGAACAACAGATCGCTGCTGATGGCGGCAGCCGTTTCCATGATCTGCAGCAGAACTTCATGCGGCACACGGGCCCATTCCCAGGGCAGGAAGGGGGCGGTAAAGCGGCTGGTGGCAGGGTTGGGGGCTGTTGGCTGCAGGAAGTGTCGGGGGCGGAATTGGGCCAGACGAGCCGGACGGCGGGCGGCAGGGGAACAGGTGTGGGAGGCGTGCCCTTCCATTGGCGATGTGGTGGTGGTGGTGTGAGCACAAGAAGAGCTGAGGAGAGGATGATAGGAGGGTTATATACGGAGGAACGGGGGGCGGGGGTTACAGGGATCAAACGATGTTACAGTGACAGGAGCGGCTGCGTCTTTTGAGCCAAAGCTGGTGCTGACTCGCACACAGTTATATCTATCCTTTTTCTCCCTCCTTTTGCCCTGCAGCTTATAGCCCCTGATAGCGACTCGCTGCTTGATGTTCATCTATAGGCATTGCTGATTACCCCACCGCCACCATCAGTGCGATTGCATCACCTTCGAGGACCATCAGGACTCTAGGTCTCATCGGCAAAAGCAATAAAAGTTTTCGTTCCATGTTGGGCTCGAACCAACGACCTCCCGATGCCAAAGGGGCACAGGCCGTCTGTGTAACAGTCGGACGCTCTAGCCAACTGAGCTAATAGAACAGATGGCAACGACGATTGGACTTTCGTTCAGGTCTTTTTTCCAGTGTGGAAGATAGAGCGACTCGACCTTTGTGGCACTTTTGTTTGCTGAGACGTTGGGGAAGAACCTCCTGCTCCTGCTTCTCTTTTTGGTTGGCAAAGGGGATGATGGCGCCCAGTCGGTGGGAAAGTAGGATGTAAGCTACTTTATTGAGAAATCGAAGGGCATGACCCTGGACCTCCACAAAGTGGGTAAAGTGGCTAGGTTGTAAACGGAATGATAAGAGAAAACGACTTCTCGGGCATCTCCACACAACTCACTCTCTGGCTCTTCTGTGTAGCACATATGCTGAATTTATCCCACAGTTACAATCACATCGGGCGCTTGCGCCGGTTGTGCAGATGCGGGCTTAGCGCTTATTGTAGTAGCATGATCATGGCAGTGGAGGCGGGGCGGTGGTGTCGACGCGAGACGGTGATGCAAAACCTGGCAACAATCAAATGTTTTCGGGTTTTTTGCTTTGATGTATCTATCTCTTCTTTGGCAGAAGTTGTTGAGCCGTAGAACATGGCACTCTCCGACGAGCAGTCTACAGGAAAGATGGCCAGTCTATCAGTTACAGAGAGGGGGAACGCGGCTACGACCGAAGCGAAGAGGGGAGCGGTGATGTGGAGAGAGACAACTAAGACACCAACTGCAGAGAAGGAGGACAGGAAAGGCGGGCGCGCGCGCAGTAGCACGTCGATTCTCTGGCATATGAACTGGTCTAGTGCCCCTGAGCCGTGGCACCAGCCTGGACAAGCTATCACCCCCACATCACACCAACTGAAGGTTTTGCGAAACCGAGAGGATCGGTGGGGTGGTGGGTATGATGGCGACGGATGTCGATGATGCATGTGATGACTGAGATGCGCGCGTTGATCAGGTTGATCGGGTTGACCTGTCGGGGAGGGCAGCAGAGCAGAGGACGGGGGGCGTCCTACAGGGGGTGCTATGTATAGGCTTTTGCTCGGCCCAGCGCCAGCGTCGATATTAAATCCTGCTGTGGGCAGGGTTTTTGTGCGCCACAACGAGACGTCTCTGGATTCTTCTGCTCTAGGGCCTTGCATTTGCTCGACGCCCGACCACCACCACCTCTATTCCCCTTCTTCCCCATCCCCTCCCCATGATGACATCTTTTCCCGAGGCCATTCGACGGCGCACCTTGTCGCGTGCCAGTCAAACGTCCGGGCCGATGAAGCCCCCCTGCATCCCTTCCCGTCCTTGGGGGGGGCAACAGGGGACGAGAACGCGTCCCTGCTCAATCCCTCCATCGCCCCAGCACCGTCCTTGACGAGCACAAGCTTTGGCCGACTCCGCTCGCGCATCTATATCCACTCCAATGTCACCCGCCCTTCCCATTTGCGCACCATGAGCCTCGCTAGCGCTCTGGGCGCTTCGCCTCGCCGTGAGACGGAGATGATGGACGAGAAAGCCGCCAGCTCGAGGGCGCCTGCGCACGCAACTGTTCTGTTTCCTGTTCAAGAGGTGGGTTCAGGAGGTGCGCCTCCAACCTCGCTTGCCACTGAGAAGCCCGCGTCTCCAGTCAGTCGGGTGCGTACCCGCACCAGACGCATGTCCCTCGCCATGAGCGCGGCCGTGCGATCAGCTAGTATGCACTTGCACACAGATCGGCCTGCGTCGTTCCAAATCTCGCCTCCCAAAAGTCCCACCACGGGGGCATTTGTGTCGCAGTCTAGGCCCGCTCCTAGGGCCTCGTCTCCGTCTCGTCCACGTTCGCATACTACAGCAGCCACTATAGCTCCTACCGAGCAATGTCCGAAGCCTGCACCTACCGCACCTGCTTCTCTCCCCTTCCCGCCACCTTTCAACCCTGTTGAAACCGTCAAAACCGGATCGGATCCGGTTGTTATTGACCAACCCCAATCGACTGAACCAATTCAAGCGGCCGGGACGAAGGATCCCACTACCCATACAGCTGTGGTTACCGCCGGGCTCGCTTCTGGTGGCGTCCTGTTCCCCTCCAAAAAAGTAGACTTGTCAACCTCCATGCTTGAAACTGGGGGGCACAGCCAGTCACTGACTCGATGACTCTACCGGCTGCCCCGGCCAGTACCCAGGGCGGCAAAGGAGTAGGACTACAATTGTCTTTGGGTACGTTGGAGTCGTCGCCCTCGATCTCGTCTCCTCTCGACTCGCCGGGTGTTGCGATGAGTGTGTCAACGCACCGCCGGATGCGCGTGTGGTCTACTGCCTCTGGACGCAGTCATACGCCGCGACACTCGTTATTGGGGGCTCCGAGTTTGGCCCGCCCCGTAGTGAGTGCCGAACCGATCTCGGCTGCGCCCATGGTAGGCTTGCAAATGGGCGACATTGGAGGCGAGTTTGCCCTTCCGACAGATCCCCACGCAGCAACCACGTCTGTATCGGCAGTCGCGTCGCGCGAGGGCAAGCGGCGCGCTCGCTTGAACAGTTTGGCTTCCACCGATGCTCGCTCGGCCTCCATCATCCTCCGCTCGCCCACCTCGCCGTCTCATTCTCTTCTCGGATCGCCCCGGGGCTCAACCGACCTTGGTGCAGACTTGGCTCGGGACGGAGTGGGGGCTTCTTCTGCGATAATCAAGTCCCACAAAAAGATTGTCCCGCGATTTTCCTTGTTCCAGTGGGGTCGGAGTGGGGAGCTCGAGTCTGGGGAGATCACTTTTGTCGGGGGGGAAGCGATGCACTATTCAATTTTTGGCCAAGCCAATGCCCTGAATCAACCCCTATTGTACCTTCCCGACATGGTTGAGTCTGCGACGGACTCGGAAATGGTACCTAGTTTCGTGCGATCCGTCCTCGACACAATGCATCAGCAAATTGTGCTCGTCACCATCCCCCATTCTGTGGCGAACGACGCCATTCCTACTCCTATTCAACTGGAGGCGTTACGTTCAAGGCTCTCCATTGCCAACTGGAGCATTCTCGTTGCCAGAGGCACGGGGGTCGTCCCCGCATGGACGTACGCACTTGCCTTCCCCAAAATTGCCAAAGCCCTGGTGGCCCATGATGTTGATTTTGGTCATCCGACCTCGCATGATTTGGCCGCAGCCTCCATCAGCTGTAGCGACGCGTGGGGCCAGGTCCGGGCCGCTCTTGATCTCGTCCCCGCTAAGGAAGAAGATACAATCACGGTGAACGAGTACGAATCGGTCCTCCAATCTGTCGTATCCAACTTGGCGCACCCCACCACGGACGAAACTCAACCAGGAAAGCTGGCTCTGGCCCATGCTTGGAACGCTTGGCAGCGTGCTCAAGGCCGCTCCGTGCCCAACCTGACTTCCAACGACGAGGTACGTATCTTCCCGCTTTATTCAAGGACGACACCGAGGTATTGACACACCAGTCTGTTACACCTACAGGAAACCTTGGCTTCCGCTTCCCATTCTGCCTCGATCCTAGCCCACCTTCCCTCTGTTTCGATGGCAGGGGTGCTCATCCCACTCACACTGATCCAGGCCCGCCACGATACCATTTGTACCCCAAATCCCTCGCTCCCATCAACGCAAACGTGCGGATTGTGGATGGTGTGACCCGAGGCAGCTCATTGACTGAAGAAGTGTTCACCAAGGCCTTGGTCGAACAACTGACGGCACTGGCATCTTCTGATATGGGCCAACCTTCCGAACTGGATCAGGTGCCCGAGATGCAAGAGTAATATCGATTCCAACACTCGCATTTTACCCCTCTCTTACCATTTCTCCCTTCCGTCTATACCGAGTTTATACCCCCTCCTCCGCGTTTGTGCATACCCCTCGCCCGCACCACAGTGTGCCTTCAGCTCGTGATCCCCACGCGGCGGGCGATTCTATACCTTTCCCACCCTTGTTTTATGGCCTCTATTTCCATCGTACCCTTTTTTTACCCTCTCAAATTCTCAGGCTGAGAGCCGAGAGCTGAGACGTGTTCTTTCTCGTGGTTGCGATCATCCTCAACTTCTTGATCTCTTTCTCCAAACTATACTATCTACCCTTTTCTTGCTGCATATTTTCATGCCGATTCTGCATGGCATACGTTTGTTTTACCCTTTTGGCGCAAACACTGAGCGCCAGCGGCCCGTTTCTCACTGTTTTCATGCGCCGCACTGGAGACCGCAACGGTTGATAACATTGATCTTGATGCTTTTACCAGAAGGCACTATTTTTTTCACCCCGTCCCGCTGGGGGGGGTTACATCCTACCAACTAAATCAGGCTCCTCCACTTACCAGATCCACAACCTCCCCCTCCTATACATACCCCTATTCTCATTTGTTTTTTTCTTCTTTACCTTATGTTTGGACAAAAGTTCCTTTTGGGAGTTTGGGAGAAAAGACAGCACACATAGCATCGGAGATTCGGGAGAACAGGACGGATAGGCGCAGGGGGAAGAAACCATGGAAGCCAGCCAGTAGCTCGCAGCTGAGCGCTCAGCGCTCAGCTCTCAGCTCTCAGCTCTCAGCTCGCCCTGGGGGGGGGGGGGGGGGAAGCCGGGCTGGTCCAATGGCGTTCTTGGGGTAGGCGCAACGGGTACAACGGTCAAAATTGGTGAGACGGAGAGGAGTAGCCAGGAGAAAGAGGAGAGGGGGTAAAGGCAGGATCAACATATATGTGGGTGAACTAAAAAGGTTGTGAATGAGATGGTTGGTGGTTGAGAGTTGAGAGTTGAGAATTGAGAGTTTTGAGTTTTGAGGGTTTCGAGGGTTGAGGGTTGAAGCTGTTGGAGAAGGTTTTGAGGGAGGGGATTGGCGTTTGGAGGTTCAGGCCAAGGTCCGGGGTCCGGGGCTCAGCTCCACCAGCCATCGTCATCTTCTTGCACGACAAGGTCGGTGGACCAGTCGTACGGCTGAGCACGTTCGCGGCCCGGAACAAAGGATGCAAAGGAGAGTTTGGGCTGGTCCAGTTGTTCCGTCTGGGCCGGAGCGAGGTTCTCATCCTGCACCTCGTGCAGAACAGCGCGCGGAGACGTAAACGTATGCTGGGTTCCCTTGAGTGCCGTGGTGGAGGTCGAGGCCAAAGTGGTGGTGCGAGCCAAGTCGGCGCGCAGGGCATCCAGTTGCCTACGCAACTCGTCCCGCTCGGTACGTAGCGTGTCCGTCTCGCGCCGTGCCAGCTCGGTTTCGCGGCAGGCATCGTCGTACACGTCCTTGCTGACCAACGTCTCCTTCATTGACGCCACTCCGTCTCGACGGCGGCGAATTGGGTGGTGAGCTGACCCACTTCGTCGCGCAGGTTCTGGGTCGATGATAAGTGTCAGGTTAGTTCAGTTCAGTTCAATGTAGTTTAGTATTGGGGCAGACGCAAAAAGTAGCAGTGGCAGGGCAGACGATCACGTACCTTCTCATTTGCACGACTCGTGGTCAGTTCCTTGTTCAACTCGTCCACCTGGGCCGACAAGTCGTTAGACCGCGTCAGGGCGCCTTGCATCCGACGTTCTGTCTCGGCCGAACGTTGCTGGGCCGAAGCAGCGGCGTGCTTTTGGGTTGCCAAAGCTTGGATCAGATCTTGGTTTTGGAGGGTCAACTCGGTGACACGTTCTTGTGCCACGCCCAACGCTCCCTCGGCCTTGGCCGCTTGGGCTTGGGCACGAGCCACGTCGGAAGCAGCGTTGGTACGGGTCGTCTGGGCATCGTTGACCAACGTGTCGAGACGGGTATGAGCTTGCTCGGCTTCTTCGGTGGCACGAGCTGCGCGCGTACGCCAGTCGCTCACCTCGGCCTGCATCCGCGTCCGTTCCACCGCCCGATCTTCCCGCTCCCGATCCAGCGCCGCACGCGCCTCGTCCGCACGCGTACTCGCCAGCGAGCTGGCCGACTGGGCACGCGCCACCTCCGCCTCAGCCTGGGCCATGCGTCGACGCACATCATCGTTGCCCCGCTCAGCAGCATGGCGTGCTTCGACCGCATCGCGCAACCGCGAATGCGCATCCCGCAGTTGCTCCGTTGCCGTCGTCGCTGTCGTCTGGGCCGATTCCAATCGACTTTCCAAATCCTCCACTTCCTCTTTGAGCGTAGCAACGTACTTGTTGGTCGCAGCGAGTTCGGCTTGGGCCGCTTTAAGCTCCACCTCGATCTGACCGTGACGCTTTTGCGCTTCGGCCATGGCCTCCGTCCGACTCCGTGCAGTTTCTTCCACTTCCGAGATACGTACTTGCGCTGCTTGCGCCGCCTCGGCCACGTGCATCAGACGATCCAGGATGAGCTGCTGGGTCTGGTGCGTCTCCCTCGTCGCAGTCAGGAACATCCGTCTTGGCCCCCAACGACGCCGGAAGCGCACGCAACGTGCCGGCCAATTCGGCTTGGCGGTGAGCAAGTCATTGCCCAACTGCCATGTCTTTTCTTGCGTGCTCACAAGCGGGTCCAGTCGTTCCAGCAGCGGGTCCAAACTCAGCCCTCCCGACGCCCGTAGCTCACTCGCCAACGCCGTGGCCAGCTCTGCCACCATTTCCGCCGTCAGACTCGATTCATGCGTCTTGTCCTGCCCCTCGGTCTGGTCAGTAGGAGTGGCGAGCGGTCGGTCGTATCCTCCTCGTGCGCTGCACCGGCACCGACCGACCCGGTATCTGCCACCGTGGTAGCCGCCGTGGTCGAAGCGGCTTCTCCACTGTCCGAGTCGCGGTCGCGATCGCGCCTCCGGGGGGCGAGGACAAGGTGGTGCTGATTGAGCTGGGCGCACCGAGTGAGGCAGGCGGTAAGGCCAAGCGGCGCAAGGCGGCGGTACGCGTTGCCTCGGCCTCGTGCGCTTGGTCGTGGAAGTGAGCTTGCATTTGGAGGTGAATTTGGGTGCGCAATTCGGCTCGTAACTGGCCCGCGATCGCTTCAGCCATCCGATCGGGCATCTCGTCTTGTCTGCTTTCAAGCAGGGGTACCAATGCCGCAAGCACCCGCGCTGCAACTACCTCACCATCCATCTGCTCCGACTCGGCACGCAGGTTCTCCAGCTGCGGCTGCAGCGCACTGACCACACTCGCTTGTACCTGCGCGGCTACGCCTTGCCCAGCACCAGCAAGCGTATCTGCCGCCAAATCAAACTTGGCCGGCAAGGTATGCAGCAACGTTTCGACCGACTGCTGTGTCGCCATGAACGAAGCTGCATGCGCCTCGATCGCCGCCTCGGTCTCGCGCAAGATACGCACCACCGGTTCCGACGGCTGGCCTAGCAAGCGCACCAGTTCAGCCTGGGCCGCCTCGAACGAGCTGCTCATCCGCTCGTCCAGCGTATCGGCCAACGCACCTATCTCCTCCGCCGACATGGTCACCGTGACCTGCGCGGAAGCAGGACCGGGAGCGGAAGCAGGAGCGGGAGCAGACGACGGGTCGGTGGGCACGTTTTGCTGCTGCTGCTGCTGCTGCTGCACAGCGCGGGTGATACCTTGTTTGACAATGGCCAGGACCTCCGTTTCCAACTCGACCACCTTGGCACGCAGCGTCTCCTCGACATAATCAAAGTCGGGGGAACCCTGGGCGTCGGTGAGCGAGTCAGGACTGGCGGGCGCGTGAGGAGGGCGAGCAGGGAGCGTTGCACGCGCACCGTGGTTGCCGTCCGAACCGGACGCGGGGGCACCCAGACCAGGAAGGCGCTTGAGGTAGTTGGAGAAGGTGGTGCGCACGCCCTGCTCGACGCGCGAAAGCACCTCGGGCGGGCTGGTCGAGGTGGAAGAGAGCGAGAGCGAGGCGGGGGCGTGGGAACGAGCCAGGTGAGAGGGCGAGGGGAACGGGTTGGGCTCACCAGGCCGCGGGGCGGCCGGGAGCGAAAGGGGCGTACCACGCAAGGTGCTGCGCGTGGGGGTGACCAATGCGTTGGCCCGACTGGGTAGCGCACGTGGAGGACTGGCTGCCCGGCCACGCGCGAGCGAAGCCGAAGCCAACCGCTCAGCTTCGACCCGGGCAAGCAGGCGCTGCCCCCAGCTGTCCAGGCTCGCATCGAGCCGGGTGACGATTTGGTCAACAATGTCTTCTGCCTCGGCTGCTTCGGCCCGTGCGGCAGCCAGAGCGGCAGCGACTGGATCGGGAGCACCAATGGACGAAGGTAAGTCCGATGCCAGCCGAGCTCGCGCGGTGTTGCGGGCAGCCCCGTGCGGGAACCAATAGAGGTGGCAGATAAGGTGGCGGCGTGCCGTTGGGTCGCCGTGCGCACCACCTGCGACAGTTTGGCTGCTGCGGCCGCCCGCTCACTTGAATGCGAAGGTGCTTGGCTCCGGCGCCGTCGGTGTGCCTGTTCCGACCCATCCTCTTCATCAGACGCCACGGCCGTCTCGTCAGCGTCGAGAGGTGGGTGTGCCACTTCCTTTTCTGCTCCGGCATCGCGCCCAGCCAAAAGTCGGGCAAGGCCGGATGGGACAGAAGGAGCAGCAGGAGTAGCAGGAGTAGGGGCACTCGTTTGATCCGCTTTGGGCTCGGGCCCAGGGGTGGCAGGCGCGGTGGCTGAGCCAAGAGCAGATGGCTGCGGCTGAGGATCGGGCGCCGGCGCTCGGATCTCTAGCTTGCGTGGCGTCGCGGGTGGGAGGGCAAACAAGGAGGGTGGGATGGCAGGATGGGATCTGTTGGCGCGAGCCGAGTTGCCCGTGGGCCCAGTGGGACGGAGGTCAGCGCCAGGGGGCATGGTGGGCCGGAACCGTTTTTCCCTGCCTTGCTCGCCATCGTCCCAACGACCGGGACGCGTGGTGGGGGCGAGGCCATTTTGGGTGCTGTGGGCGGGGCGACAAAGGTGAAGGAGGCACTGGGGGCCCGGCTGCCTGGGGTGAACGAGGGCGCAGAAGCGTTGAGTTGCAGGCCACTGGTTACACGGTCATGCGACGGGGCATATTTCGATGCAGACGAGGTACGGTCCGAGCGACCGGCGAGGGATGTTGTCGGCCGTCCGTGGCCGAGGCTTGCCAAGGGCGCTTGAGGCACCGCTGTCATGGCAGGCGTTTCCACGTCCGTGGGAAGTCCAAGTCGAGCTTGCCACGCTCGCCTTCTTCGAGGGAAGACGTGTCACCATCTTCGGATGGGTTGGTGCGCATGTCCACCTCCTCCATCTCGTCGTTCTTGGACAACGATCGATCGGCCTCGGCATCCGCTTGCGTCGATAAGCCTGAAGACGAGCGAATGGGGGGAATGTCATACCCAAATCCGGCACCGAGACTTTGCCATGCCGGACGCGCGCCCTTTTCGTTGACGGGTTGGGGCGAGGTCGGATGGGAGCGGCGGAAGCCGAGCGCATTCAACATGGAGCCCGTTGTGCCCTTATGCTCCGATGCCTCTTCGGTCGGGTTGGGCGAGCGGCTGCGGGAACGAAGGCCGTCCCGGTCGCCGGCCGAGGAAGCATCGCCATAGTGAGTCAAGCTTAGACTCGCCCGCTTAGCTGCACCTGACAGACGTTGGAGGAAAGTGAGCGTTCCTGGGGCGGCAGTTGGGTTGGGTGTACCACCAGGAGAGACGCTCAATTGGACTGCTGGCCCACTCGTGGGCTGCTCCGCGTCGCGTTCCTGGGACGGGGTGGGAGACGGACCTGGGCGAGACCACCCGCTGGCGAGCCATTTGGGCACCAAGCTGGAGCTGTGCGCCGACGAAGGCCGCATCTGATGGACGGTGGTCAGTTCCCGACGTAGCAGTTAGAAGAGGCATGCTCACCTGGTCAGTCTGGTCAGGCTCGTCGTCGATCGGGGGCGGACGGTTCATGGGCCTTCGAACACGAGGGGGGAGGCCCAGGCCGCCTTCCGAGCCTGGAGGAGGGCAGCGAGCGGCGCAGCAGGAAGAGGATGGGCATGCCCGATAGGACAGACAATGCATTCTCCCCCGAAGGCAGCGGCGGCATGCCATTGGCGAGACACCCAGCTGCCATGTGGGCCATCTGCGCCGCCTGCGAGCAAACTGAGCTTGTGCCGCCAACGCTGCCGAGCGCTCGGCACGGTACTCGTTCCACGCTGTTTGGCCCGGCAGGAAAATATCGATCGTCTCGGGCAGTCCCAGCGTCTCGTACACGGCCAACGACGAACGGCCCTGAGCCAAGCCCGCTTCGAGTGCAGCCTCGTGCGTCTTCCGCCGCCACGGCTTCGGCAGCAGCCTCTGCCTCGGCCGCTGCTTCGCGGCATGGGGGTGCTGGGTGTGGCAGGCTCGCGCTGCCTCGGCCGCTGCTACTGCATCCGCCGCGGCCTCGACCAGTCCGATAGGTGCTGCAATAGGTGCCATGTCGGTCGAAGTGGGGGAGGGCAGCAAGAGCGGATCGGGAACAAAGTCGATGCCCTTGTCCAACGGGGCGGAGGGCGCCAGGCAGCGCGCACCGCCGCACGGTGCGCTTCCAGCAAGTCTTCTGCTGATTGATCCGAGGATCCGAGGACGATGCGTCCGCAGACGGTGAGGAAGGGCCCCCTTGTTCACTCTCACTCGAAGAAGCAGGACTAGAACCGGAACCAGAGCCGGAGCCGGACCTGGAACTGGAACTGGGGGTGCCGGAGCTAGCGGAGGCGGGGAGGGGGCAGCCGAGCAGCTTGTTTGCGGCAGGCTGACAGTACCGTTTCCGAGTCTGGTTTGGGTTTTGGACGAGGACTTGGACTGCGCCCGGAGCCATGGTGGGGGTGCGGGCATGCTGGGTCTTGGGCAGGATGTGGGCTGTGGGGGCAGGGACGAGGGTTTGGGAGGGGCGAGGCCCAGACGTTCCTCTGTAACAGCGGGAGGGATGGGGCTGGGGTGCAAAGATGGCTGGTGCGGCGCGCCAGGGGATGCTTTTGAGATGGGGCCAATGGCAGGTCGGGTTCGACTGCGCTGGAAGGACGAGAAGAGTCGAGGGAGGCGGCAAAGGCGAGTGGGTCAAGGGCCACACTGGGGGTGGAATTGTGTCCGCTGAGCTTGAGCGGTGTATATTGGGGGGTGCGTTGGCCGGGACGGGGGCCAGGCGCCCGCGCTGGGCGGGGCGGAGGTGCTGCGAGAGAACGCGTGGCGGGCACGGGCGACGGCGGGGGCCGGGCGGGGCGCCGACGCGCTGAGCTGGGGCGTGATGGGCGTGGGCGAGGGCCGGGGCGACGGGCGGGGGCGAGGGCCGGGGCGAGGGCCGGGGCGAGGGCTGGGTGTCCGGGCGGGGCGAGGTGGACTGGGGGGCGGGCGATGAGGGAGGCGGCAAAGGCGGGGGTCGAGGGCGACGCTGGGGGTGGAGTTGTGGCCGGCGAGCTTGAGGGGCGTGTAGGAGGGGCGGAGGCGCGGGGCGCGGGGGCGGGGGCGGTGCGGCGGGGGGGCGGGGGGAGGGAAGGAAGGGGGGGGGGGGGGGGGGGAAGAAGGGGTGGCGGTGGGAGAGAGGAGGGTGGGCTGTGATGGCGGCGGTGTTGCTGGGTGCTGCTGCCGGGGGCGGCGGGGCCTGCGTGGGCGGCGCGGACATCAGGCAGGCGTGGCGGGAGGAGGAGAGGAGAAGGGATGCGCTGGATGGTCAGACGGCCAGACGCTCAGACGGTGGTGTGACGCGCCATGCTCAGCTGCAAGCGCACATGCACTCACACGCCGCCCGCCCGCACGCTGCCCCCGTGCCCCCCACCCACAGCTGCCTTGCTCCCGCCGCGGCGCCCGCCCGCCCGCACTGGCCCAGTGTGTGTTGGAGTGGAGCAGCCAGCCGGGCGCCGCTGCTTGCTGGCGACCACATGTGTCACATGTGATGTCGCCTGTCACACCTGCCCCGTCTCAGATCAAGCTAAGCCAAGGAGAAAGAGCAGATTGACGGTCGGCCAGCCTGGGTGGATCCGGACGACGAGCGGCTGACCGTTCCGCTCGCCAGGCCATTAGCCCGCCGCAGATGGAGGTGCATCAGAGACGGGACGTCTGAAGAAACTGCGGCTGTACCCAGAGGAAATGTCGGTCGACGGGGAAGAGTACGCGAGACGGTGGACGCCTGCGCGCGCATGTTCCGTCGTCCCCCGACGACGAGGTGGGCAGTGCGGGTGCAGCTGCGTCCTCGTCCCTGTCGGCCCTCTTGGCTAGTGACCGGCCTTTGCTCTCCCCCGGGCACGGGCGGGGCAAGCAACCTCCCTTGCCTGCCCACCAACTCGTCGTGACCCGTGTGCGCGATGTGACAGCAAACATGGAAGAGGTCCAACGATCAGCGATTGACGCCATGCAATTCTACCCTGCCCACGGGCGGGGCACCATTACTTGCGACGGGCTCGCGGGACCGACGTGTGCGGCTATGGTCACTTCCTTCGCTGGCGCGCTCGGCCTCGGCATCGGCTTCAGCCGCCCAGCGGGACCCAGGCGGACAACTGGTACTGCAAGCGCATGTACCCCACTTGCCTATCCGTACCGTCGCATGGGCTACGGTCGGGACGAATGCGAGTGCGCTCTTATCGGGAGACCGACCGTTCTTGTATGCATGGGACTTGGCCAGCCAAAAAATCGTTCACTCTACCCCTTGGCGCTTGTCCAACGCAACTACACGCACCGACGACGAGTTGCGCTCGCTTGCCTACGCAAATCCCATGCCGCCGTCCATGCAGGCCAGGGGCGGCAAAGATACGCTGGTTGCGATTCGCGGGCGACAAGGCGAGATGAGTTTGTTGGATTGGGGGCGGTCGGGCGCCGGGTCGGCGTCGGTGATCGCCACGCTGCAGGCGCCTGGTCCGGTAGCCGGCATGGCATGGGATCACGTCCCGCGCGGAGTTCGGTACGGCGCCGCGTCTGTTGTCGTTCACGAGTTCAGGCGAGGTAGGCGTGTGGGACACGAGGATGCTTACCTCGACAGTGCGAGCGACGGATACGGACCTGTTCCGTCCCAAGAGTCTCTCGGTCTCGCCGAACGGTACGACGGTAGCGGTAGGCGCGAGCAATGGGATTGTGTCGCTGTACGATATGGCGTGCTTTGGCGGGCTTGTCGGACGGAGGAGGGAACTTGTTGTCGGCTGAAGCGCAGGCTGCCGCTGTGGCTGCTGGCCAACTCGCTACCGTACGTACCATTCAGCCCCGCACCACCCTCAATAACCTTGCCACCACCATCACCGCCTTAGCCTGGTACCCACAAAGTGAGATGATGGCGATGGCCAGCCGACCCAAACGGGACGCTTTGCGCATCCTCCACGCCCAGTCGGGCTCCGTCTTTGCCAATTGGCCTACTGCCAACACGCCCCTGGCCCATATATCCAGCGTCGACTTTGATCCGACCGGACGCGGGCTGGCGGTAAGCAACTCGAGGGGTAAAGTGCTGGTCTACCGTCTGTCACATTATGATTAAGATCACGTTGCCCCCATCTTGGCGCTCTCTTCCTCCTTTCAGTGGTTCACTGGTTTCTGACTGGACAGCTGGTATGCCAAGTGCAGTTAGTGTGGTTAGATACGGGGGTATGCTTTTGGGGGGACAGAGGGGGGATGTGGGGAATGGGGGAGCGAGGCAGAAGGAACACAATGGGAATATAGGAGGGGAAAAAAGAGGGGGGTTTCGTCTTGTTCTGGGGTAACAGAAAAGAGATTTGGATGGAGCGAGGGAAACAGTCACGAGAGGAGCCCTCGCAAGAGGGGGAACGACGCCAGCAGTCACGAAACGGGCACAACCATGAGAACAGTCACTAGTCACAGGGGGAGCAGTCACGAGACAGGCTGCATCAGTGCCTCGAGCGTCTGTTCGCCTGCTGAACCACCTTTGTGGGTACGCCTGCAAGCGAGCCACGGCAAGACCGTACGACTGGGTGTTGACGCCCGGGCGGAGCCGATGGTCAAACAGCACGCCGGTCGAAGTCGCGTGGGCATCTGTGTACCAGAACGTCACTGTTGGGTCGGGCGCTTGAGTTGGAGTGTTGGTGGCCAACCAGGCGGGTACGGCGGTAGGGACGGTGGACGGCGCGTTGTCCTCGTTATCAGCAGAAGGAGAGAAGGAGGAGGAGGAGGAGGAGGAGGAGGAGGAGGTGGTGGTGGTGGTGGTGGTGGTCAATAAGTCCGGGTACCCCAGCAGGGCGACAATCGGATGAAAGTGGGTGGCGAACAGGGTACGAGCGCCAATGGTGTGGGTCAAATGGGCCAAGGTGGCATGCGCAATTGCCACGCCAGTCTCGGCGGCGGTGCCACGGCCAATCTCATCGGCGATGACCAAGCTGTGGCGGGTGGCATGGGTGAGAAAGTGAGCCGTCTCAAGCATCTCGAGCATAAACGTTGACTGATCGTTCCAGAGTGCGTCACGAGCGCCCACGCGCGCATACAGTCCATCTACCACCCCCACCCGCGCAAACGTCGCGGGCACATACGATCCCGCCTGGGCCAAGAGGACCGCATGTGCCACCGCTCGTAGCACCGTCGATTTGCCGCCCATGTTGGGCCCGGTAATCACCCCGGCCCGAACTGGCCCAGTGAGCACAACGTCGTTCGGAGTAAACGTGCGGCCACTACCTTCCAGCGCCGTTTCCACCACCAAGTGGCGCACCCCGCGCACATCCAGTTCCCCTACCGCCGTCTCGTCCCCCCGCCTGTCTCGGGCGTCGGCGCATACACCTCGGGCCGGACCAAGGCACGTTCGGACGCCAACGCGGCAAATGATAGCAACACATCCAAGCGGTCCATCGCCTCGGTGTTGGCCCGCACCACGGGCATCTCATCCCACACTTGCTCAGCCAACCTAGCCAGGATGTCCTCCTCGGCTGACCGAATGGTATCCCGCACCGCAGCCAGATCGGCAGCCAAGTTGGTCCAGGGCATAAACGTTCCGGAACCTGAGCGCAGACCGGTCACGTTCCGCGAGGAAAAGTGGACGGGCTCAGTCGACCAAGTCACGTCGGCGTCCGCTTCGGCTTCCGTGTCCCAACCCGCATCCAAATTCGAGCCGTGGGTTGGTTCGCACCGAGGCGGCGACCGTCGCTGGGGTCAAACGTTCCAACCATACGATCGGGCCTCGACCAGGGACCGAACGAAGTGCCAAGCGTCGTCGATCCGAATCGGGCAGGCGCCGACGCAACGCAGCTTCCATTGGATCGCCTTGGTTCGCAGTTGATTGTACTCTTCGGCGAGGGCAGCAAGTTCTGAGAAGGTCCTGCATTTCGCAGCCGCAGTCATGGTAGCAAAACGGTCGGTCACGGTCAACAGTCAGTACTCAGTCACAACGTGCTGTGGCAGGGGAAACTCTAGACGGGCACGTACTCGGGTCGTAGCTGAAGCACGATGGGTGGGATACCAGCTCCTGGAGCAGTTTATCTTTCGCGTCACCCGCCTCCTCCTCTGCATCCGAGCCATTCTCCTCTGCCTCCAGGGGAATGGTCACCGCCGTCTCAGCAGTTTCCTCAGGTTCCTGGGACTGGGACATGGAAACGAGCGCGTCTGCTAGCAATGCGGAAATGTGCGGCAAGGGATCCAATGCACGCACCAGGCCAAGGGCCAAATCAACGTCGGTAGACTGGTTAGGATCGATAGGAGAGTAAGTCATCATCCAATAGGCGCTTAGCCTGCGGGAAGGCGAGCAAGATTGCCGACCGAACATCCTCTACCAACTGAAGAAACCGAAGAACGTGGCTCAACGTCTCGGGCGTCGAGTTGGCCATGCGCGACTTGATCATGGCCCGGATAGGATCCGCACCACCATCGGTGCGGTCCAATGTCACCTCGTCCGTCGGATCAAGGCCGTCCGTACCGGCCCAGGTCGACTTGGACCGCGTTCCGTCAGTCGAATCGGAACGGTCTGTGCTGGCCTTGAAGAGCAAGCGCAGATCGGCACTGAGAAACGCATGGCGCAAAAAAAAGGCGACCGTATCGTGTCGCTGTTGAATCTCATCCACGTTAGTAGACGGGGCGATGAGCCAGCGCTCGAGCAAACGAGCCCCACCGCGCGTGATGGTACGACGAACGGCATGGAGCAAGCTGCCGACGCTGCCGACGTTGCCCGATCCAGCAGGCAAAATCACACTCGGTTGTAGCGGGGCCGAACCGGGACGAACACAGAACCGTCAGTGGCGTTGGACGCTACCGACTTGGCATGTTCCTGTGGCCCCCGCCCCACCCGCGTACCTCGAGCGCAGCGAGCGTATGAGTATCGATCCGCATATCGCTATGTTGGCGCTGTGCAGCTGGGACGGCCAAGTAAGAAAACACGTCTTGCTGGTTCTCCGACAGGTGCTGGTCGGGGCGGTAAATGCGTCCCATACCATCGGGGGCGGTAGAGGAAACGACGGCTCAAAAAGCTTTTCAACCGACCAATCGCATCCACTTCCTCCGCCGAGGGTCCCGTGGTAGCCGAGTGCGGTACCGGATCCGGGTGCAACGGACGAAGACACAAATGTGATCCTGCTCTCCCCAACCACTTCCCAAATGGGATGATCGAACCGTCGGTACGGTAGTTCTTGCCCGTATGCCCCTTGCTCGGCGCGAGGGAACGTGGGCCACCCATTTGCATCCAAGGGGCCAGGGGAAGGCGCAGGAGGGCGTACCGGCGTGCCAAAGACGCCATCGGGTAACACGATTTCCCTAGGTGAGATCCGAGCCACTTCGTCCCGGAGCGTTTCAGCGTCGGGGCATACGGTCGAGGAAAAAGTTGACGTGCCAAGGTCCAGCCAGGCGAGTCCATATGTGGACGTAGTGGTGCCCGATGCGTTGGACGAGGGGGAAGGAGCAGCCGAGATGGCCAAAAGAAAGTTATTGGCATAGGGATACTAACGAATCATCTACCAATGTGCCGGGGCTGATGATCTCGGTCACCCTACGCAACAGGGTATCGTCGGCCTTAAGCCGGCTAGGCTCCCTCACAGACGCGAGAGGTTTGCGCACCTGAGCCAGGCCGGTCAAGTCCGATTTTTTCTTGGACTTCGAGCCCGACTTCACCTTTCCATCTTGCTTGGACTCGGGGGTAGGGGAAAGATAAACTCGTCGCACAGGGCAATGATGCGGCCATGAGAGCGAACGAGAATGTCAACGAATTTGGGAAGCTGCAGACAGGGAAACCCGGCCATTTCCACCTTGCGCCCGCGCCACGTCATCATGGCGCACCGAAGTCCAGTCAAGCGAGAGAGTTCCTGAGCTGTGTCATGTACGTTTCATAGAAACTGCCCACGCGGGTCAAAAGGAGACAACCAGGATGGGCTACCATGTTGGACAAAAATTCCTGGACCAGAGGCGTCCACCCTTCTTCGGGTGCGTTCTCCAGCGCCCACAGCTCTTTGGGCAGCAACGATGCGGCCCATGCCCTCGTCTCGGCCTGTTCAGGCGAAAGGGGCCGTCCTTTGAGGTTGAGCGGAGGCAAGGGACCCATAGAACCCTGGGGTCGTTGGCAGATCTTCCAGTACCACAACTTCTTGGTGTTGGTCGGCTTTGGACTTCTTTGTCTTGCGCTTGCGTTTGGGGATCCGAATCACCAGCATATCTTCCTCATCTTCTTCCTTATCAGGTTTCGCCTCCTTCTTGGCACTAGCCCGTTGGGCCGACATGCTCTCGGCATCCGACCGAGATCGACGTTTTGCGGACTTTGCCCATGCCAGGCTCGGGGTCGAGCTCATTGGGCGTCCTCGCACCCAGTTCCGATTCAAGATATGAACTCGGGACGGAAGTCGGTTCAGGGGCACTTAGCTTGCGTGGCCGACCCCGTCGTCGTCCCGGCTTTGTGGGTTCAGCATCCTCATTCGAAAGGGGGAGAGGCGGGGGGACTGGGTTGGAGGCAGTCCCGTCCTCTGGCGGTGCAAGAACAGTCCCACCAGTTAGTGTGCAACTGGTGTCGGCAGGTGAGATGGGCTCTGAAGGTCCCACTGATTCGCCGTTCTCCGGTCTGGTCTGGTCGGCCTTCCGTCCGGTGGAAGATCCCAATGCCTGGTGCTGCTCGTGTTCTTGTTCAGGAAGGTTCCGGTACAATGGATCCGAGGGGGGAACGGATAGTGTGGGAGAAATGTGAAACGCTCTTCGCGTACTGGCCAGAGCGCAACAGGACAGGTCCATGTGTCTGACGTAGAGAGGTCCTGGTGCCTTGCCACTTTCTGGTTGAACGGCCGATGTCTTCCTCCGTCTCCTGCTCCTCTTTGGGCGCAGAGGTGGGTGGAAAGAAGGCGCCATGAGCACGAGGGCCGTGAGTGCAGCGTGGGGCGAGTGGCGATGCCCGCGCACCATGCGGGACATGGTGGGTGCGATGTGGATAAATACGGCAAGGCTGCGTGCGGCGGAGCAAAATGCGAGGGCGTTAAAGTGGATCGGATGTATTGAGGTCGTCGTGTGTTGCTATGCCCAAGGCGTGTTGGTTATGTAAGCACACGCCCACCGGGCGCAAGCCCTGAGCTTCTATTGTGCTATGCAAGCAGAAGCAGATACAACCATTACCCTGCCAATAAGGAAGAAGGATCCTGCCCAGGAAAAAAGGACCCTTCAGGAAGGGATATCGATTGGTGAGTTATGGAGAGAGCCTAATACGGAAAAGGACAAAGTAAACAGCGAACACGTTTAACTTAACGCATAATACGCCCCAACCTCTAGTACAGTTGAGGACGGGGGACAAGCAAGTGGGCCTCCTACTCGGATTGAGGCTGTGGCTGAGGCAAGCGATAAAGTCGATGCTGGTTGATGTAGCTGATGACCGAGTTGGGAAGGAGGTACTTGACACTCATGTTCCTTTTGATAAACAGACGCACCTTACTGGACGAAATGTCATTGTACTGTTCGTGTCGAGAGTGCATTCCCAAAACGTGTCAGTGGGTGCAAGTCACGAAGAGCCGTCGCGGTGCATTGTAGCTCGCTAGGAAGAGGGGGGGGGACGCACAATAGTCTGCTTGATGACGAGCAAGTGTCGTCGCTCAGCCCAAAGCAGGTCGTGGGACAAAAGAAAGGACGATACATCGGCCCCTGTTCGCTCCACAATGAGGCATCCGAACCGACCCAGAATGTGACGCACGTCCGCCTCGGCCCAGACCCAGGCTCGCCCATACTCTGAATCAGGTCGCCACCCGCCAACAGCATGATGCGCACAGGCTTTCGCTTTCCATTACGAAGGGCCACGCCGCCCTGAGGGCCTTGGTTAAGGCCTCGTCAAAATGATCCAACACCACCGAAGTCCGCTGATACTCGTCTTGCAGTGATTCCACGCGTCCACCATGAGCCACGTCGAAGTCTTTCCACTGCCAACTCGCACATCCGCACGCGATGTGTGGAGGGTGCCAGGCCAGGCTTTTTGTACAAATCCGAGACGGGCGAGTAGTACCCCGCCAGCAGCTCGTACTGTCCCGATTCAAGGATGGCATCTTTGGCCATCTCAAAAATGCGGAGGTGGAGATACGTGGGCGGAGAAAAGGATCCGCAAGCAACGATCACGAGGGGAGTCTTGGTTTCGTCGTGCATGCGCTGGGGCAACCGATGCATAGGGAACTGGTACTCTGCCATACTTTGGGCCTGAATCGGTACGGGACAGGTAGGGTGGGGAGGGAAGTAGATATGGGATTCGTCTTGGGCCCCGACCCATCTTCTCCCCTTATTTGCACATCGTTGTCGAAGAGGATAACAAGGGTCGCTCCTATTTCCTCCCCAACAGGCTGGTTGACTGCCCAAGTTGGTAGCGGCATCGTCCAGATCCAGAGGGATCACATCATGATCGCCCCCTCCGGAGCTGGTGGGGGGTGAGGTAGGTGGTTGGGAGGGCGATTCAGCAGAGGTAGAATCAATGCCATCATCCAAGGATGGTAGCGTGGCCGGCGGGGAGCCACAGAGCCCGCGTCCGGCCTAGAGGATAATGCGGAGGTGGACGAGGAAGACTCTGAGACCAGTCTCGGTGCTTGATCCCATTGGAGCCAACAGCGGAGCCAAAGAAAGGCGGACTGTCGAGATGGTACGAGTCAACGCTAAGCGGGGCAATGAGCGACATGGGCCGACCAAATGAGGGAGGGGAGGTGACCACCATTGTGTGGAAATGTAGGATGGGACGAGAGGGTATTGAGGGTGTCGGTGCAGTAGAGGTTGGTTGATGGTTGAATGCGTAGCACCGATAGGCTCTGGGCCGGGGAGATGCTGATGAAGGGGATGCTGAGGAAGGGGATGCTGAGGAAGGGGGATGCTGAGAAAAGGGAGGGTTGGGGCTGGAGGGAAATGGAGGTAGAAGGCAAGAGCCGGTGGAGGGGGGGGGGGGCGTGTGGGGTGAACATCATTTACCAGCTACCACTACTCCACTACTACTCAAGCTCTCGAGTCAAGCTTCAAAGCCTTAGGCCTTACTAGTTGCCGGTTACCGGCCTCTATCGGGGTTAAGGCTGCGGGCACGTCATATGCTTATTCCTATGTAGCGGACATCATCGGCATCATCGGTTCCGACTTGTGTGGCGCGTCGCTTTTGTGTGCTATTTTGTGGCCAACCAAAAACAATCAGATTCCAATCCGGCCGGATCGGCCCAACGCAGAGGCGGCGCGGTTGCGATGGCGGATGCGGCTCAGCGTGGGGCTGGGGTGCCTGGTGGGGATGGGAGGCTGGGGTTGCGAGAGGCGGATGTGGCACGCACTAACTGTAGCCATCCATCCGTCCACCTGCCCGCTTTTTGCCTCCACGTGTTGAGGCATACTCAACGATCTCATCTCAAGTCGCTGAACGAACACCTCGGCGGCTCAGCGTAGATCTTTCAGGCTCAGAGCGCTCAGGCTCAGCGCTCAGGCTCAGCGCTCAGGCTCAGCGGTTCACGTCACACGTCACATACTCCATCTGTGAAGAGGTGCAATGAGTACCAAGTACTAAGTGTTGGCAATAAAGCTCTCAGGGAGACGGTTGGACTATGGATGTGTGGATGGGTGTGCAACTAGGATATAATTGAATTGATCACAACCCAGCCCCAGGTGGGGGATCGGGGTCGAAGACAGGCAGCGTAGACGAATGAACAAGACTAAAGCGGTGCTGAGTAAGGTGTGGATGGTGAGAGGATGAAGGACCCGGGGCGGGGAAAGACGAACTCTTCGAACTGTGCTGCGTCACAGGACTGTTGGTGCTGGGTTCGATTTCGATTTGGTTCATGGGTGGCAGTCGGGTCGGGGGAGATGGTGATGGTGATGGCAGAGAAGAGGGAGAGGAGGAAAGAAGTCTTGCTTCGTCCCGTGAAGAGGTGCCGGTTGGGGGGAACTTTTTGCCAGTGGGGTGGGGGTGGGGTCCATAGAGCAGGTGGCACCAACGATGGGAGAGCCGTCGTAGTGGTGGCCGCAGAGTAGATTGGTGGGAGAGGTACGCTGTGCCGTCGATGATCTGAATCGGCATCTGGGTTGAGCAGCCTGGTGGGATCTCCACGCGTCTCAAAAGAGGGTTGCAAGGATGGCAGTAGCGACGATGAGTTGGTTGAAGAATAGGAGGACGACGCTGGCCGATGTTGCGAGAAGAGGGCGGAGGGGTTACCCCTACTACTGTGAGCCAAGCGCGAGTCTCCAGTAATAGGAGGCGGCGTTGGGTGGCAGGTGTGCGACTCTCGTTGTGACTTGAGGCCCGGCGGGCTTGGACTCTCCTTTGCTTGGAAAGCCAACGCTGGAGGGTGGACTTGCTAACCGACAGGTTGTTTAGCCTTGACGGCCGACTGGAGCTCTTTCATGGACAAGTCTTGGCATGCCCTAAGGGTTTCCTGCACGTCTGTTGTCAGGATGGTCGGGCCCGCTGGCGTGGGCTTGGGCAGGCACGGCTCCCGTCAAGGTAAATGAGCGGACGGCTCGGTTGATGGTGGCCAAGGAAATGTCCTTTGTTACAAGCCTGCCGCGCTCCACGTGGTTTTCCACCACCAACTGGGCCACGTAGCGTTTGAGCTCGACCGAAACATGCTTGCGCTTGAGCGGCGCCTTGCTTGGACAGGAGAGCGCAGGCAGAGAGGCAGAATTGTCGGAAATGGTGCCATTACTTTGACGGTGGGCTGTTGAGCTGGATGGTCTTTGTGCTGGTTACGCCGTCCTCGGTGGCGAAGGTTGTGCTTGACGTGTCGTCTCCCGATAGGTCATCGTCACTTGTGGCTGTCTCCCCGGCAGAGGCGTGGTAGGGGAAGCAGGGGTTGGCATGGAGTCCGAGGTGGTGAGAGGAGGAGAGAGGTAGCGGTGATGGTGTTGAAGCTGTGTCTCCATTCTTACCCGTTACCCCGCAAACAAGTCGGGTTACCTATTTGTGGTCTTCCGACTGCCCCGCACTTAAATTCGCACCCTTCCTCCAATGCGCCAGCCAACATTTCAAATTGCAAGTGTGGATTGTGGCGCCCCCGCTGCGGTCAGGTCGGCCCCACCGCCGTTTACTCTGACTGGCACGTCGAAGAGTGACCACCGGTGGAAGCACATCGGTTGGCAGGGGAAGGCAGGTAGGAGCCACAGCCCCTCCTACGCTCCACCACCACCGCCATCCTCGCCATAGATTCCAGCGATGAGTTCCAACGCCGATGCCCTGACGGGCGAGCCCAGCGGGGAGCTTTTCAACAATATATCCTAGCCCTACTCAACACCCTTCTACAAACCCGCTTGACCGGGCTGCGTGGGCGAATGGGCCATTTTCAACGCATAACTCACCCCGCTCTCTCCTTTCGGCGCCACAGATCAGCCCGCCTATACGTTCTGGCCTGCAACGCGTCACGTCGACCATCAGCGGGCTTGTCAACGGATCTATCACTTGTGTCGACCCTAAAAAGTGTTTGTTGGATCTTACCAGGAATGGACGGACGCTGCGTAGGAACATGCAATGGGGACACCTGCTGTCGTTGGAGAGGAGGAGCACATAATGTTCGTCACAGGCGGCACCACGCATGCGCCTTGTGCCATTTGCCCGCACAGGCTGTGCTCGATCAGTTCGTTGCCCGGAGCTCGATGTGCGCAATCTGCTCACCGAGCTCATCAACCCAGTTGCAAGCCGGTAGCCTCGAGCGCGCAGCCAAGATGGCCAAGAAGGTGGTGAATCGGACCAAGAAGGTGTACCCCAATCTGACATGGAATACATCGTAACCATCCATCCCTAAAAGGGTGCGGTGATATGTGGAAAGGCGGTGCGCATGAACGATAGCGCCCTGTTCACCTTGGAACTACCACTCCAGACGCTGAACATGAATAGATGGTTATCCCCCGTACATGACAGCTTGCTTCGATTTAGCATCCACCAGTCACTGTAGCCGCTTTCGTCCGCACCCTTCTGTCTTTAGAGCTGATCATTTCCTTAGTGGCGCACAGGCCCGTGCATATCCGTTCCGTCCAACTACCAGCTACGATAGGTTGCCGCCCTTCCTACGTTTCATGCCATCTCTCCTGCAGGCGCACCAGTATTCATTTCAGGGAATGGCTGCAACGTAGCGGAGACAGCGACCAGCCGTGAGCAGAGGGGGGACATCTACTTGCCTCCGCGGAAATTGTGGTAGGGCCCCGCCTGGTGAACGGGCATAATCACCGTCTCTGCCACGTTGACATTGTCCGGACGATTGGTAGCCCAGATGATTTCCTGGGCAATGTCTTCGCCCGTCAAGGGTTCGATGCCCTCGTACACTTTATCGGCCGCTGGCACGTCGCCGCGGTAGCGGACAATGCTAAACTCGGTCTGGACCATGCCTGGTGCGACCTCGGTGAAGCGGACCTTGGTACCCACGGCTTCCTTCATCATGGCGGACAAGAAGGCGCGAATGGCAAACTTGGTCGAACAGTAAATCGAGCCGCCGGGGTAGGCTTCTCTTCCAGCGATGGAACCGAGGACAACAATATGGCCTCGGTTGCGCGCTTTAAAGTCTTGGAAGAAGAGCTGGGTGAGCTGGATGACCGAAAGGACGTTGGTGTCAAACATGGTCTGCACTTCGTCCAGATTCAGTGCACCAACGTGCTCCACGCCATACACCAGCCCAGCATTGTTGACCAGAATGTCCACTTCGCTCGCCCAGGGGGGCAGCTTGGACTTGATCGCACCCACCTCCTCCCGCTTGGTCATGTCGAGGGTAAGCGGGAAAAATTGGCCTACGGCGCGAGTACCAAAGTCACCAGCTTTTTGCGCCGACAGCGCGGCTGCCTTGCACTCTTCTACCGCCTGCGCGAGACGTTCGGCACGACGGGCGACAAGGACGACACTGGCGCCAGCGCGGGCGTACTGCAGACGTCAACAAGCATGTCAGTACAGCGTGGGCGAGTGTACGAAGAGAAGGAGAAGGGCCGCTGGCTGGTCGATCCCCAGGCACTCGCGGGCAATGGGACTCAAGTACTCACGGCGGTAGCGGTTGCGCGGCCAATGCCACTGGATGCGCCGGTGATCAGGACGACCTTGCCGGCCAAGAGGTTGGGGATGCGCAGCGAAAGAGACATGCTGGACCAAGGCGGATGGATGGCAAGGAGGCGAGAAACGGGCCGAGGGGTGGTGGAAGCAGAATGGCACTCACCGCGTGGCGTGCTTGACTGCACTCATTCGTACTTGGTCGTATCTGCACGGGGCTGTGGGCTGTCGGTGCTCAGGGCATCACGTGATGCGTAATGCCCCCCCCTATTTCCGCCCGCACAGACCCACCGTTGTGACTCAGATGCAGATCACCCGTCACCCCATCATGCACCATGCATCACCGGCTCCGCCAGCAACGCACTCGGCTCCCCCGCGTCCGCTTGGTAATCGAAATCGGTAATCGACAGGCATCTGTTGGGGCATTATCGAACCCCGCCCAGCCCCCCCTCTTCGGCGTCACGCGTCATGCCCCTGCTGCTAGCTCAAATCGTAGGCGGCGGGCCAGTGGGGCCTCACGCTCGCCGCGGCCGGTGCGTCCAAAAGGCGCTTCCTTCGCATCTCGGGTGGACCGAACCAATCAGCCCAACGCCTACCTAGTGCATTCTACGTCTTCTATCCAACCACGCAGAGGGGGATGGCAGTGGATGCCCCCCAAAAGGGGGCAGTGCATTTTTCGGGCCTGGGGGCCTGGGAATCCAAGGAGACCAAGGCGACAAAAAAAGGTGGCAGGTTTACTTGTAGACCTTGCCGAACAGCACCTCCTGGAGCTTGTCGTAGCCGGACAGCACACCGGCACCAGCGACACCACGGAGAATGTTGGCACCGGCACCCTTGAAGAGCGACTTGACGCCCTCCTTGGCGACAATCTGGCGACCAGCGTCGAACATGCCGTTGTAGTGCGTCTTGCCACCCGAGGTCATCATCATGCGACGACGGATCGTGTCGAGCGGGTACGAAGCAATGCCGGCACCGGTGGTGACGACCCAGCCGAGCAGGAAGGAAGCGAGGAAAGAGCCCTCAAGAGGACCCGTGATGATAACCGGCTTGACCGAGTCGTACACACCAAAGTAGAGACCACGGTAGACCACAATACCAACAACAGAGGGGATAAAGCCACGGTAGAGACCAGCGATACCGTCCGAGGCAATCGTCTTGCGGTACACGTCAATGAGACCGTTGAACTGGCGCTCACCACCCTTGCCGGCCGACTTGGCGTCGTTGGCAAGACGGGTACGGGCGTAGTCGAGCGAGTAGACAAACAGAAGCGACGAGGCACCAGCGGCACCACCCGAGGCAATGTTGGCGCTGAGCTTCTTGACGTAGGGGGCGTCCTTGGGCACCTTGAACAGGGCCTTGAAGTAGTCCTTGAAGGCAAAGTTGAGGGCCTGGGTGGGGAAGTAACGGATAACGTTGGCCGTGTTGCCGCGCCAGAAGGAGACAAGACCCTCCGACTTGTAGGTGCGGGTAAAGGTGTCGCCGAGACCGCTGTAGGGGCGGTCCAGACGGCCCTGCTTGATCATCTCATCCTGGTTCTGGATGAGGAGCTTGACACGCTCAATGGGGGCAGCCGCCGTCTTGGAGACAGCGGCGGAGATGCCACCCATCATGAAGTCGGTGAAGAAGGACGAGGCCGTCTTGGGCTTCTGCGCAGGGTCGACAACGGCACCCATGGTGAAAGAAGAGGAGGTGGTGGAGGAAGAGGAGGGGCGGGGGCGGAGCCAGAGCGTTATAAGGCGGCGGGAGGGGCGGGAAGGTTCGGGCAGGAAGGTTCCGGGAGCAGCAGGGGAGGGGCGGCCGGGCAGGACACTGGTGGGGTGCGAGGAACCTTTTTGCGGTGGAGGCGGGAGTGTGGAAAACAAAGCGGACACGGGCGCGGTGCGGGGGGGGGGCGGGTGCTGTTGTGCTGGCGCCGTGGGGGCGGGCTATCTGCGCAGGCACGGGGCGGAGCGGCGGGGGGGGCGGGCAGGCAGCAGCGCGGCGGCTGCACCGAGGCAGCCGCGGCGGCTGCGGGCTGGTGGCGGCGCTGGGCGGCGCAGGCGTGTCTGCTGCCGTGACGCTGTCTCGGTCGTCGGGCAGCGCCGGAAGCGCGTTTGTTTTCACGTCATCCGATCGGCGTGGCACCCGCACACCGCGCCCGTGCCTGCCGCGGCGCCCACGAGCGACAGATACCCGGTAGGGTTGCCATGTGGCGGCCGGGGCCACGCCTCCTATCTGCGGGTGATGCATGCATGCATCATGCATCACAGCATGCATGCGGCGGCTGGCCTTGTTTCAAATTGCACGCGGGCTGGCCGCTTGAAACTTTGGCTGGCCTGTCGTGGGTTCACGTGTGTGGGACGGAATGCGACGGAGAGAAACATGCGTTCTAGCGTCCGCACGCGCACGTGACCGATGGGCACCCCCACGCGACTAGGCTGGGTCTGCTCTGCCTATGCACCGCCTGCGCCCAGCCTGCTCGTCCCACTGCTCTCCCTTCTGCCTTGTCTTCGGCACGTCCCCTAGCAACTGTCTTCGAACCGCCCCTCTGTCCACGTCGGACAAAGAGGGCCCAAAGGAGGCGGAGGAGGAAAAGGGAAAGGAGCTGCCAACGGGTCATTGGAGTACTGAGTCCAGTCTGCCCCCGCTTAGCCAAGCGTGAATCCCACGCACCTAAGCTCACCGTATGCATCCCTTTTTGTCGTTTTCCTGCCAATTGATGTGAAGGTGGAGTACGTTGCCGTTTGGCCTACCATCTATTTCGCTCGTTGAAAACGCCTTGCCGAGCGACTTCATCTCATTGACCCTCTGCCCCATCCCATCTCGCCTGGTGCCGTCTTACGCATCCAGTCACCAAGGAGACCTGAGGTTACGCGACACGGTCTGCCGCGCTCTTCGATGGTAGCTTCACTTACCCCGGACGAATCGGGCTCATCCGACCAATGCAGCAGGGCCTCTTGCACCTCTGCTGCATAGGGAAACGAAACAGCCGGAGCAAAGATCAGCTTGGTCACTGCGACAGCCGAATCAGATATGTCACGCGCATCGGGGCCAAACACGTGGGCAGCCAAGTGGGTCATTGCGATTGCCCACATCAAGGAATGGGACCGATTCACGCGCCCATTCATCAGAGTCTTTGCATACACTCCCAGCATAACCTCGTTCGTTTCGTACGGCTGGACAAACGAGGCGAAATGCACGTCGTCCTTGGTGGCGGGAACGGCACAGAGCATATTGGGGTAATCCACCACATCGATGAGTTGTTCGTCGTCCCCCTTTCCCTGGTCATGTGAAACATGACCAATGCAAACAGCGGATCATCGACACCCTCCGAATCGGGTTCCCAAGACCAAAGTAACGGTGGTGGAACTGGTGGTAAGGACCGCGCAGAGACGGCAAGACGAACTTTTCTCGTGTCGACATCGCTGGCCGTTTCCTTCTCCCAACCGCATTTCTCAGACGCAATGGCTCTCTCGGCAAGCTTGCGGATCAACCTTACAATGCCCGGGTCGGCAGTCAAGGCTCGCTTGCTTCTCTCCGCCGGGTCGGGCAATCGATCCAGTTCGTAGACTCGCATCAGTGCCAACCATATGGCCGCTGCACTCGGCACGCCGTCCTGCGGCGCTTGGGTGGGCACCGAACCAAACAGCTCGCACGCGAACGTCAGCGTGGCTACTAGAACCTGTTCCAGAGTAAACTTCCAGTCGGGTGGAAGCATGCCCGGGGCCTGAAGCAATTCCGAATCTTCCAATACACCAGATGATCCAACGGTGTAAAAGGCCAATTGGGAAAGGCGGGCAACCCGATATGGTCCGGCTTAAAGTAAGGGTGATAGAATGTATCCCTTCTCCCGGCCACATTGGGTGCCTGTCCAGGAGAAGCGTGGTTGGTTTCGTCGCGCGGTAGGTCGTAGAAGATGGATGTGCGTGGTAAGCCTGTACATCTTGTGGCTCCACCACCCCCCACATAGTCGTATGAACGCTGGGTCCCGCCAAGGCAGGCGCATCAGCTACCTCTTCTTCGACCTGTGGAGCCTGATGACGAGCACGAAGTTTGACTTGATAAAAGGGGACCAGCATCGGGTCGCCATCCACCAAGGAACAAGCCAAATCCTCCGCCACGTCATTTTCGCCTCGATTGGGAAGCAAGCGGGAAATCAGGTCCAGGACGATCTGGCGCTGCACAGTACGTGCAGACCCAGATTTGGCCAACCGACGATACCACGCGAACGTAGCGTGCCGCCGCCAAGCGCGGGGACATGATTCCTGCCGACGCAGAAAATGTCCAGTTTGGAGCCGAGGCTACGGCATCCCATCCGTCCTTGGCGTCCAGGAGGTGACGCGCAACGCGCTGCGCTTCCTCCACCACCGAGCTGGGTAAGGCTTCGATTTTCGCTGCCAGAGCGAGGACCGAAGAGAGAGCCTGCAAGGCATGGGCCGCCGGCGCAAATGCCTGTGTGTACAAAGCCTGTGTGTGCGCCAAGGAGCGGAACGTAGCGAGGGCACGGTCAGACAAAGAAGGTAGGAGGTGCAGTAAAATGGCGCGGTCCGAGTCGAAGGGCGAGGCGGCCGGAGGCAAAGGGGCATCTGGGTATTCGTCCACTAAACGAAGAGCGGCGTGTACATGGCCACAGGCAGCGGCCAGAACCGCATCATTCACCATTGTCTGCCCCGCTGCTCCACGGATTACGTCCAAACTGAAGGCGGGCCATGCGCTCACAGTGTCAAAGTGCACCTCCTGCCCGGCGGCGGGGAGGTAAGGGTCGGTAGAGATGATGGTCCAAGTGGTAAGCAAGGCAAGGGTCTCGCTCAAGAGAGATGGGGCGGCAGAGGGATGAGCAGTGAGCTGGACAAGCAGCGCACTCACACGGTCCCGAGACGGTGAGCCAAGCTGGTCGCCAAGGCGTACAAGGCAAGACGGTGCAGGATCCGGATTGCAACAAGGGCACGTGCTTGGTCGTGCGGATCCGACACGATGGTGGTAACGTTAACGCTGGTCAAGATCCGTAGTAACACATCCTGCAGTCCCAGAGGTTGGGCCTCCAATAACTGTTTCGCCGTCTTGGAGGAGAAGCCGACCAGCGCGTCCAATAGAGCCAAGGGGGCAAGCTGGTCATGGTCCCCACTTGGGTCGGCTGCGGCTGTCAAGGCAAAAGTAGGCATGGGCGAGGCGCCACTGCGGCTGCAGCCGCAGCGCTGTGACTGCTGAGGAAAGTGAGCACTGAGTAGATTTGATCCGGATTGGGGACATAGTGAACGTTGGCACTCAATTTGGACACCACACCAAGCTTGTGGAGAGCCTGGGCAGCCTCGGCGGGAGTTGTGATTTCGGTGGCAGCTGGGGCGGAAGGGAGCTTAGCCCAGGGCGAAGAGCTCTTGTCCAGAGCGGCAACGTGAAGAGGAAGCACGTTCAAGGCGGTTACCAAGAGGTCAAGCGCAGCGGTCCGGATCCAGACCACGGTATGGTCAATTTGCTTTCCCGCAACAGCAACCGAACGGACAGCAACGTGCTTGCCGATCAAGACATCCCATACGTCGGCCAGCGGGACATCCTCACCATCCTGAAGCTCGGTTACGGTTCCGTCGTTGGACGGAACCCCGCTCGCCGTTGACGCGCAAAACTGTGCCAAAAGCCCAAAAAACATACGCCTTCTGTGGGGGTTGTCGGAGTGGCACAGCAGCAGCATATCGTCCACGGGGAACACATCATCCTCCTCCTGCCAGGTTGTTTGGCCTTCGGCCAACGCAGCGGGTACCCCCCTGCCACGGCGGTTAAAGTGAGGCTCGCTGGGCAGGCCAGACCAGGGGTCGGCGGCAGAGTCTCGCTGCGAGTCCATTTTATCGGCCTGGTAGGATCGCTCTCGTTGAACGGGACGGGCTGGGGTGATGGGGCTTTGGTTGGCTCTTCTGCACGTCTCGTGTGCGAAGAGGTGGTAGCAAGAAACGTAGGGGGGGGGGGTGGAGGGCGCACCTACCATGCTGCCCCACTTGTGGATGACTCCCGCAATGCCGCCTGGTTCCTGTTGCTCAGGCCGGCAGGTGGCCACACACCGCAGAGACCACCGTTTGACGACTAATTAAGCCCGCTCTAATTTCGCATCCGTCCCTGGGCCTTTTCTCGCTCCTGATCGCCTGATCGATGATCGATGGCTGTGCGTCTGTAGGTGAATAGCATGATCCGAACGCGGTGGACGGTCGATCATCGATCGGTCACGGGTCGCTCTGGGTACGCGACGCGGCGCTTGGGACCACCATTCCATGACCAAGTCGTATTATTAGTCGAGTACTGGCTGGTGCTGGCTGGTTCGGCGTCACTTATTATTCGTTCCCGGGCGCAGGTCATCCCACTTGCTGTGGTCTTTGTGCTTCTCCCGACAGACGAATGAAGTTTGAAGGGAGGGGTTGTTGCCTTGGCAGACGCTAGATAGCCGATAGGAGGTCGTCCCCTGCAACACACCCCTCTTAAATTGTTTGGTCCCTTTGGGCTGCGCTGCGCCCGCACACACCTGGCGAGCGCCCATTGCAAGCTGTTGTTGCGTAAACGCAAGAGCCACGGCAACCTCCGCCATCGGATCCAACAGACTAGCCAACTACGGTGCACTATATTACCAGCAACCACATTCAACACACAAAATAAGATCGATAGCATCCTAGAAGACGAATCCTATAGTAGAAGACGAACTTACCTGCCCCGAGGGGGTCTCGGCGGGGTGCATTTCAGCTGGAAGCACGCGCCTTGGCCTGGGCAGCCATCAGGTTCAGTGCCGAGCCAGCCTTGAACCACTCAATCTGGCCCTCGTTGTACGTGTGGGCAAGGGGATCTTATCCTCCGACCCGTCCGCGTGGTGTGCAACCAGGATGATCGTCGAGCCGGCGCCATCTCCGTCACACCTTCAAGATCGACCACGTCCGTCGACTTGACCTTGTCATAGTCCTTGGGGTCCTTGAACGTGAGCGCGAGCATGCCCTGTTTCTTGAGGTTGGTCTCGTGGATGCGGGCAAAGGAACGCGTGATGATCGCGCGGCCGCCGAGGTAGCGCGGCTCCAACGCCGCATGCTCCCGCGACGAGCCCTCCCATAGTTCTCGTCCCAATGACCACCCAAGGGTGACCATTCTCGCGGTAGTACAGTGCCGTTGCAGGCACAGCGTCCCACTCGCCCGTGTAGTGGTTGAGCACCTCGTTAGCCTTGCCGTTCGCCTCGTTGATCGCGCCAATCAGGCAGTTGTTCGAGATGTTTGCAGGTGGCCACGGTACTTGAGCCAAGGCCCACCAGCCGAGATGTGGTCCGTGGTGCACTTGCCCTTGGCCTTGATCAGGATCGGCAGCCCCGTGGGGTTCTTCCCGTCCCACTTGGTAAACGGCGAAAGCTTCTGCAGACGGTCCGACTCGGGGTCGATCGCGACATTGATTGAAGCACCGTCGGCAGGCGGGGCTTGGTACGTGTTCTCACCAGGGTCGTAGCCCTTGGCGGGAGCTCAATGCCCTTGGGTTCGGAGAACTTGAACTCCTTACCGTCAGCGCCCTTGAGCGAGTCGGTCAGGGGGTTGAAGGTGAGGCGGCCGGCAAACGCCATGGCCGTGACCATGTCGGGCGAGGCAACGAACGCGTGCGTGGCAGGGTTGGCGTCGTACGACCAGTAAAGTTACGGTTGTACGAGGTGATGATCGAGTTCTTCTCGCCCTTCGCAACATCCTTGCGGTCCCATTGGCCAATGCAAGGGCCGCATGCGTTGGCAAGCACGATACCACCGCCTTCTCCAACGTCTCCATCTGGCCATCACGCTCAATCGTAGCGCGGATCTGCTCCGAGCCAGGCGTGACAGTGTAGCCCGAAACGGTCTTGAGGCCGTGAGATTCAGCCTCAGCAGCAATGTACGCGGCACGGCTCATGTCCTCGTACGACGAGTTGGTGCACGAGCCAATGAGAGCCACCTTGAGCTCCTCGGGCCAGTCGTTCTTTTGACGGCCTCAGCAAACTTGGAGATGGGCGTAGCAAGGTCAGGGGTGAAGGGGCCGTTGATGTGAGGCTCGAGTGCGTCAAGGTCAATGGTAATGTGCTTGTCGTACGAAGCGTCCGCATCGGGAAGGAGGTACTTCTGGAACTTGGAGGCGTACGCAGCAATGTCGCCACGCTTCGTCGCCTTGAGGTAGGCCTCCGTGCGCTCGTTGAAGGGGAAGAGCGAGGTGGTAGCACCAATCTCAGCACCCATGTTGCAGATGGTGGCCATACCAGTCGCCGAGAGCGACGAGACACCGGTGCCCTTGTACTCAATGATGGCGCCCGTGCCGCCCTTGACTGTAAGCTCACCAGCCACCTTGAGAATCACGTCCTTGGGAGCGGTCCAGCCGGAGAGCTTGCCCTTCAGCTCCACACCTACCACCTTCGGGCACTTGAGCTCCCAGGGCAGGTCGGCCATCACGTCCACCGCATCGGCACCCACACCGCAAGCAACATGTTGAGACCACCGGCGTTAGGCGTGTGCGAGTCGGTACCAATCATCAAACCGCCGGGGAAGGCGTAGTTCTCGAGAATAATCTGGTGAATGATACCCGAGCCAGGCTTCCAGAAGCCAATCCCGTACTTGGCCGTGCAGGTAGCGAGGAAATCGTACACCTCTTTGTTGATCTGCTTGGCCCGAGCAAGGTCAGCCTCACCGCCAACCTGGGCCTGGATCAAATGGTCACAGTGCACCGTGTGGGGACAGCCGTCTGGGAGACCAGCCGACATGAACTGCAGCAGAGCCATCTGGGCCGTGGCATCCTGGCAGGCAACGCGCTGGAGAGAGAAGAATCCAAACAGTCAGTCGATGAAGGGGATGGAAGAGCGCAGGGCAGAGTCACATACGTCCGGGCGCAGCTTGAGGTAGGAGACACCACGCTCAATGTCCTGGGTGTGGGGGTCGTCCAAGTGACCGTAGAGAATCTTTTCCGACATGGTCAGGGGACGGTTGAGGCGTTGCGTGACCACCTGGAGGTTGTCGTAGATGCGCTTGTAGTTGATAAAGTGGCCCTTGCCCACCTCGAGCGGCGACATCTCGACCTTCTCGCCAAACATGGCGGGGTCAACGTCGGCGACCTGCTCGGCGACGGTGGCCGAGGCATAGCCACGGGCGGAGGGGGGGATGCGGGTGGCAGCCACGGCGGCGCCGCGGCGGAGAGAGTACGGAGAAGCTGGGCGGCGAGCATGGCAACACTCCGCTGGGGATGGTGGGGGGGGAGGGGGAGAGAGGGCGGTTATCACGCCGATAAGTACTGGCCAGCAGGCTGGCCGATTCAATGGGCGACGGTCATCGGTTCAACGTGTTCAGCCTGAATGCGTTTAGCGTTCAACCAGTGCCATGACCCACCGGTGAGGGAGGCAGCCTGGCCGCAGGGGCATACTGCCCCCGTGGCCTCCGCACCCGCTGAGCAGCGCATCGGGGGATGGGTGACGCACCGAGGCGGGAAGACAGGCGCCGGGCCGGCGGGCTGGGCGCCAATTACAAATGGCCTGTGCGCATGCTGAGTGCCCGTGCAGCCAGTGTGGCGCCGTGCGGGAGTGCGGCGTTGCGGAATCTGCCGCTGTGCGTATCCATCACACATCACACATCACGCATCCTCCAGCCCAGAGACAGGGGTCATGTGACCTGTGCCAGTCACGTGGCGAGGCCGCATGTTCAAACGTTCAACATTCACACTCCTTCCGCCCTCTGCCCCTGCCAACCACGCAAGAGATGCGATCGACAAAAAACATCAACGGCGGCCCCCACCTCCTCCCACCCACTCCGCCAACCCGTCCTTTGTCGACGACGCGACGGTCGCTCTGAAATAACAACAACAACAAACAGGGCAATACAAAGGAGAGGTGGCAGTACTGCATACTAACAGAGGAGCGACCCTGTACGAGGCAGAGCATAGGGGAAAGAAAAGCCAAATCACAGCGTCGAAGATGAAGAGAGGTAATATGTGGCCAGTGAGGCACATGAGAAAAGAATGATGGAGCGAACAGCAAATGCCTCATTATAAGGGTGGCTTCAAGGCACCCAGACAAGCTCAACATGCTGGCCCCTACAGCGGGAAGCGAAGGGATGACGGTCAGCGCCCAAGGCTCGAATGTGAGCTCTCACAGCTCACTCCCTTTCCTGCCGTCCTCTTACGTGTCACAGGCAGTTACTCTTTTCTGTCGATCCACATTATTTCTGTACCTCGTCTCTCATATGTGGTCTTCCATCAAACCTCATCATCTCCTCTCTTCGCTTCTCTGATCGTTTTCTCCAGCCACTTCCGCTGTAGGCACCCTCCCCCCTCTAACCCTTATTCTTCTTGGTATTGCTCGCCTCCATCCCAACGGCCACCGCAGATCCACACCTCGATCGACTTACTTCATGCCCTTGTTGTCTCTAGGGAGAAACAACAAAACCCACATCTTTTACGTCCATCTCTCAAAAGCCTCGTGCCTCAACAGCGCCGACCACGGCCAGAAGACGAGGTGTTATCCATTTACAAGCCTTAGGCCTCACTCATGATCGCCGCCACGCACCAACCAGCTTAGTGCTAGGGACCTTTGGGTCTGAAATGCGGTGGTTCTCCATCATGCCTCCACAACAGGCCTGAGTACGCCAAGTACCCATCCGTTCAGCCTCAAGTCTACATCGGGGGGGGGGGGGGTCCCGCTTAAGGGTGCCTACCCCCCAGAGATACTACAGAGAGAGATTACCACGTCGGTTATGAGGCTAGTAGTGGACCGTGGGATTATGCGAGAAGTATGGCGATACCAGTTATAGACGATGCCATTTTCCTGAATCTGGGGTATAGCACATCTGATGTTGTGATCAATCTGATCCTTCTGTTGTGTGGGTGGGTTTGCAAGACATCTCATAACCGGTAACCGATAACCGATAACCGATAACCATCAAGCTGATCACAATCTCCGCATAAGTTCCATCTCTTCCCAGGAAAGTAATCGCACTTCGAGCTTCACCCAGAAGCCCCAAAGGGAGAAGAATCCACCGCCCGGAATCAAATAATTACACGCAAGAGACAGGGCTGGGATGGTGTCGCACTGGAAGTTAGTCGCACCCGTAGACCCAAGCCGGTTTGCTGCGCGGCCACTGTGCAGTCTCATTCCTTCCAAATTCTTTCCTCGACAACAGCAAGATTCTAGCCGATATAACTGTGGCACAGTGATCAACTATCTGGCGTGTGTGTACCTAGGCTATAATGTTGACAAGCGACAATCCCTGATAATCGGATCGATCTTCGTCTCTGTAAAGCAGTTGAAGCTTGAAGACCGATATGGGAAGGCTTTTCTACGGTATTGGAAGACCTCAGGAAGAGAATTGAGGGGCTCACATATACTCTCGCGCAGCACACATCCAGGGATGTGGCTATTTTCGATGCTCTCCCCACTGTCACATACTCCCAACTGATGTTGACGCCCAGTGGCCCAGAGCCCATCGGCCTTCAGTGATTAGTGACACGTGGCCCGATACACACAGTGCACCGGAGGGACAGTGCGTCCCGGACCTTCCACGAGCTTCCACTGCCCTCCGAACCCGGCGCCTATATATCACGGCCCATAGGTCTGGCTCTCCTTAGTATAGCTGAATGGAATACCATCTCCATTCCTCATCGCCGCCTCGCTAGCTAGGCCCGTGACAACTGAGATCTGAGACTAAGTTCCAAGAGGCACAGTTAAGCCTGCTGCCAGTGCTTTTGAGAGCGAGCTCTTCGTCGGTTCCACGGTCCCTGCAACGTTTTGACCTGAAGGCGAGGCCCGAGAGAAGTAAGGTCATTGAATATTGTGAATGTCAACATGTCAACCATGAGGTGTGCCCTTCGAATGCGGAAGTTTGGGTTTCCGATGGAGCTGCGCCCACTTGGGTTGAAATTTGGCGTGGTATAGCTGTTGGCTGCGGTAGGCAGCTGCCCAGTGGTGCGTGTGCTGAGCTACGCAGTTTGATATTCACGAGGAGGGGCGAGGTTAGCTCACGCGCTCGAGCCAGAAGAAATGGAAGGGAAGATGATAGGTGATCTAGTGATGGCAGATGGTGCCCGGTGTGGCTCTGGCTGATCTGGCAAGATGGGGAGGCAGGATGGATCGATGGCCGATCATATGATGGGCAGCCAGTGCCTGGTAGCGCCGGCCGCACAGGTGCGCTCACAACCTAGGGTGTATGCACGGACCGAAGAGTGCCCCTGTGCCCGGAAGAGGAGGGGTAGTGACACTGGCGCCATGCCCGGCTGAAGTTAAACCTCCCAATTAAACTGCTCCTTCTGGCTCAGCGGCCAAGGCGAATGTCGACCCACCATCGCCAGCTCTGGCCAGCATCCAGCACTTGCCTCTTGCACAATCCTCCGCCGGCCTCCCCGCTCAGCCTGAGCACCCACGCCGGCTCCCTGCTCTGCTGCCGATGGCCAGGATGATGCACCCACACTGGCATTCCCGCCGTAGCAGTATAAGAAGCCCCCTCCCCGCGCCCCAAAAAATCCCTCCCCATCGTTCCCCAGTACCTCTTGCGTACTCCCACCCACCTTTTCCACAATGGCCCCGGTTGCTGGCACCATCACCCTCACCGACTACCTCTGCGAGCGCTTGAAGCAGCTCGAGGTCGAGTTTGTCCAGGGTCTTCCTGGCGACTTCACCCTCGCCATGCTCACCCGCTGGCGTGAGTGCGGTCTCGGCTGGATTGGCAACTCCAACGAGCTCAACGCCGGTTACTCGGCCGACGGTCTCGCCCGTGTGCTCTCTGAGGGCCACCCGCGCCCTGCTGTGCTCACCACCACCTTCGGTGTCGGCGAGCTGAGCGCCTGCAACGCCCTTGGTGGCAGCATGGCTGAGCGCTTGCCCGTCATCCACATTGTCGGCACTCCCTCGACCAAGGCTCAGGATGAGGGTCTTTTGCTTCACCACACCCTGGGTATGTTTGCCTCCTTTTCCTTTTCCTTTTCATTGCTGGATTCTCATCTGACCTCTTGTGCCTCCTAGGTGACCACAAGTTCGACGCTTTCCTCAACATGGCCCGCCAGATCACGGGTGCGCAGCTTGACCTGTACCAGATGCACCGTGAGGGCCGTCTGCCCCTGATCCCCAAGGGCACCAAGGCGGAGGACATCACCACTGGCCTTGACGCTTGCCGCGCCATTGACTCGATCCTCGAATTCTGCGTGTCCCGCTCCCTCCCCGTCTACATTGGCTACCCCTCCAACATGGTCCTCCCCCTGCCCGTTACGGCTGCCAAGCGCCTGCAAGAGTACAAGCTCCAGACCACGGTCTCGCCCAACAACGAGGAGATTGAGCGCAACGTGCTTGACGAGATCATCAAGCGTGTCAAGGCTGCTACCCAGCCGATCATCCTGGTCGACGCTTGCGCCTCGCGCCACAACGTGGTTGAGGAGACCCGCAAGTTTGCCGAGGTCACTGGCCTCCCCGTCTTCACCACCCCCATGGGCAAGACGGTCGTGACTGAGCTCAACAACGCCCAGTTCGGTGGTGTCTACCTTGGCAGCTTGAGCAAGCCTGCCGTCAAGGAAATCGTCGAGGCTTCCGACTTGATCCTCTCGATTGGTGGTCTCCTTTCGGACTACAACACGGGTTCCTTCTCCTACCGTACCAAGCGCACGGCCACCATCGAGCTCCACTCGGACCACACCAAGATTGGCTATGCCGTCTTTGAGGACATCAAGATGAAGTGGCTCCTGCCCAAGCTGACTGCTGCCTTCGCTGGCATGGCTGAGAAGCGCCTGGCCATCACCAAGTCCCTTCTGGCGCCTGTCCGCTCCCTTACCCTCAACGCTCTTCCCTCTGTGGACGAGCAGATCCAGGAGCTGGATGAGCTTACCCTCTCGCGTCTTGGCGGCGCGAAGGGCTTCAAGGCCAACGACGTCATCACCCAGGGCTACTTCTGGCCCCGGATGGGCCAGTTCTTCCAGGAGGGCGACGTTGTGCTTGGTGAGACCGGTACCTCTTCGTTCGGTCTGATCGACGTGACGTTCCCCAAGAACGCTAAGCTGATTGCCCAAATGCTCTGGGGCTCCATTGGTTTCACTGGTGGCGCTGTTCTGGGTGCGGCCCTTGGTCTGCGCCAGCTGCAGCAGCACAACCCCCAGCGTCCTGGCGCACGGTGCACTTCATTGGTGATGGGTCGCTGCAACTTACTGCACAGGAACTCGGCACCGTCTTCCGTCACGGTTTGACGCCCCTTATCTTTATCCTCAACAACGACGGATACGAAATTGAGCGCCAAATCTTTGGCCCGACGAGTTCTACAACGACATTGCGATCTGGAACCACTCCAAGTTGATTGACTTCCTCACGCCCCCGCCTACCTGGACCAAGCCCAACGTGCCCTCGCACGCCACGGACCCGGTCATGTCCAAGACGCAGTACCACGCCATCCACACCAAGGCTGAGCTGGAGAAGCTGTTGACTGACCCGTCGTTCAACAAGGCCGACAAGGCCCACGTCGTTGAGGTCTTCCTCCCCCGTGGCGACTCGCCCCCAGCTCTTAAGCGCCAGGCCGCCCTGTCCGCTGCCAACAACGCCGCCTAAGCCTTAAGTCCTAAGACCTAAGGACTCCCTCCTCACTTCAGCGGCTCAAAAAACTGATGATGCGCATCCTTGCGCTACGACTCGTTCCAACGTCACTGTGTCAAGCCTCTGCTCCACTTCTCACATCTAACAATCATTCTGTATACGTCATTCTGTGCTTGTTGCTTCGGATGATAGCATGGACAGTTGCTCGTAGTTGTTGATCATCCTGAGTTGAGCTTGAGTTGAGTTTTGAGGGCGTGCTGAGGGCGCAAATATGGCCAACCTGATTTCCTTGTACCATTCTACCGTCGTTCGTTTCAGCTTTCAACCCTCAGCTCAGCCTCTCAGCTCTCTAACTTATTCTAGTCAAGACTGCTGTGGAACAGCAGTGCGGCGGGGATCGCGCGTTTGAGAGCAGCTGCACATGCTGTTGGCGTTTCTTGTTGGGTGTGGACTGAGTGAGTACTGTGAGTGGGGCAAAATGAGTTTTCTCAATTGCATCGAAATCGTAGCAGTGGTAGTGTGGAGTTGGACATGAATGTGTGGCATGTAAGCGCAAGACGGTGGTGGTGGTCGTTGGGAGGGTGTGGGTTTGTGGGCCGTCGCGTTCGATGGCCAGGTGGGCCTCAGCCGCTCCCAGATCTCAGCAGGTCGCAAGTCACGTGGTGCACTATGGGCGTAGATAGCTTTGGTGGTCGGTGAGTACTGAGTACTGAGTGACCTGTACGCCGACGGAGGACGGAGTGTACCGACCGGCAACCAGGGCAGTCATTTGCGGTTTCAAACACTGCCGCCATAAATGGACTGATGCCTGGATGCATGATGCACTGATGGTGCTGATGCACTGATGCACCGATGCACCGATGCCCGGTAAAAAGGATCAACCGAATGCACCCCGGCCGACACAGACCCCGTGCTGCGTCCGCTCCACAACCAGTGTGCCCATCTCCGCACTTGGGGACAATTCGCACCAGCGCACGCGCTCCATCTCGCTCATAAGCGCATCAGCCCTTCTCAGCTTTGTTTGATATCTGCTTCTTGTCCACCACCCCCCCCGCCTCGTCCGTCCGCTCCCTTCAGGCCACAGGCCCCATACCCTAGTCTGTCAAGTCCGCTTAATTGTTTTCATCCCAGCAAGCACTGCGAAAAGTACATCCAACACCCTTACTATCCCATTACCCACTTCTTTCGTTTGAACTCTTCGCGATCTCTGAGTGCAGTTGGTTGACTATCAGGTTGGATATCAGACCCCCCCCCCCCCCCCCCGATGACGGATACAAGCCCAAGAAGCCGCCTCGCCGCGCCTCTGTCCCCGCAGCGGGCACCAACGAGGCCAGCATGGCTCATCGTCTACACCAGCAGGCTGGGGGCGAATCAGATGATGATTCGGCCCCTTTCAAACCCCCCCAATTTTTACCCCACCGAGCCAATAAGGACGAGCCTCGATGCTCCAGAAGGCACCGACCTATCAATGCGGATGAGCCATGCGGAGGAACAAGAGCTTGACATTGCGTCCCTCCAAGAGATGCACGCCGCAACCAACTTGGACATCCGCCGTACCGTCACCTCTCTCCGCAGCACCCCTCACAAGCATTCAACGTGGTGACTTGGAACGTGCACACACCCCAAGACTCGATCAAAACCGTCTCTCCTGACCCCTACCAAGATCCTGGTTTCCCCCCAAGCTGGAGCAAGGCCAAAGATGGTTCATCGTCCTGATCGGTTGTGACGGCGTGCACGTGCGGGACGACGGCAAGCAGTTTGACCAATACTGGTCAAGAAAACTTGATGCATCAGTTTAACATTCCCCGCGAGGTGACAACGTTGGGCGTGACCACTTTTTTGGTTGGACTGGGCTGTGGCATCTGGTGGGCGCCCTTTAGCGAGTTTTATGGGCGACGAATGATCTACATCATCAGCCTGGCCGCCTACACGCTCCTGAACCTCCCTGTAGCCTTGGCCAACAATCCCGCCGTCTTTTTATCTTTCGCTTTCTGACAGGTTTGGTCGTTAGCAGCTTTGGTATGTCATTTGGCTTCTGATTTTGCTCTGCTTCAGTTCACTTACCTTTTTCTATTCCTTTTCTGTTTTTGTCTCCCCCGCTTCTCACAGTTTCGGTTGCTGGCGGTACGGTAACGGACTTGTTTGTCCCCCAAGAAGTCTACCTCCCTCTCTCCTGCTTCTCCTGCTCCATTTTTTGGTGCTGTGATCGCCCCAATGTACTCGGGTTTTATCAACCAGTACCAAACCAGCTACCGCTGGAGCTTCTATGCCCTGATCATCTGGGCTACTGTCCTATGGATCTGATTGTTTTCTTTGTACCAGAAACCTACCACCCCAAGATTTTGCGTGCTCGATCGGCCAAGTTACGAAAAGAGACTGGGGACGACACGTGGCTGAGCAAACAGGAAATTGCCCTGCGAGGCGTGAGCAAGGCGCACACTGTTTGGACGTTATCAAGCGCATTCCTCTCCTCCTCATTCTGGACCCCATGATGCTTTGTCTCTGCGTATGGTCCGCGATCACACTGAGTGTCATTTACCTGTTCTTGGAGGCATTCCCCTTGGTCTTTATCCGAGACCATGGCTTTAGTCTTTGGCAAGAAGGCATGGTACGTACTCTTCCGGTCCCGCTAGGGCATCTGACCTTACCTCCTCTCGTACGCGGTGCCCTTGGTAGGCATTTTGTGCCATCTTTATCGGCATGTGCCTTGCTCTGTGTTCGGTACCGATCTTTTTTGAGCCGCAGTATATGAAGCAGTTCCAAGTACAATGCGCCTCCACCCCCTGAAGTCCGACTGGTCCCGTCCATGTGGGGAACGGCGTTCACCTGTGTAGGTCTTTGGTGGTTTGCTCTGGTCTGCTTCAAAGGGGTGCACTGGATCGTGCCACTTTTGGCCTGTGTGCTGTTTGGCGCCGGGTTTAGCTTGAGCTACATTAGCAACTTTGCCTATACCGCCGATGCGTACCGCAGCATGGCCGCGTCGGGCATGGCTGCCAATGCGTTTGTCCGCTGTGTGGCAGCGGGCGGGATTGGCACGTTTGGACGACAAATGTACGAGCGGATGGGCACAGTGGGCGCTGGTTGCTTTGTTGCGGCACTTACCACCCTCATTGTGCCCATTCCGTTTGTGTTTTACAAGTGGGGACCGGCGATTCGGGCGCGGTCCAATTCGCCTCCTCTCCTGGCCAGAGCGATCCAGATGCATAATCGGCCTTCTAGTCGACACAGAAGAGCAATTCATAGGATGTCTCACTGCATCCAGCCTCATCGATCATCAATCATCCCCAGTAACTAGTAACATGACTGGTGTCTGTAAGGTGTGCTGCACCCAGAGGCGCTAGGTTACCTCCCCCCCTCCCCGAAGTTTAGGATTGCTTGAGAGGAGCCTGTTGGTAGGAGTCGGGGGCCGGCAACGAGAGGTGCGAGAGCGAACGAGACGAGGGCACGGGGTTGCCGGGTTACCGGGGTTACAACATTAACAGACTTGTTAACGTTTAACCGGCCCAAGCTCTTTCACTTTGAAATACGTTCAGTCCAATTGATCAGATTGAGAGCTCGGGTGTTGCCGCAGGTTGCAGCACGTTACAGACGCTCGTCAGCGCGTCAGCGCCAGCGTCTTTCGCCTGACTAGTGGGCTAGTCAGCAACTCGGACTTATTGGCGCAGTAGCGGCAGCCCTGATCATGCTGGCAGGGTTAGATCCAATTGGGCGTGTGCGATTGGTTGGTGGCCATGGCGTCATGTGCTCGGCTGGGTGGTTTCCGTCCATACGCCGCAACCTCCTTCGTGTCTCCCCTCCACCACCCCTTGCTCCCATCGCACTGACCATGCCTTCCATCCCGTCCATCACGTTCGCCTCCAACCCTACCAAGCCCGCCCCGGTGCTATCGTTTGGCAGCGGCACCGCGCTCTACAACAAGCCCTCGAGCGCCATTGTGGCCGAAGCGCTCCAGCTCGGTTTCCGCAGTGTCGACGCCGCCGAGGTCTATGGCAACTCGGCTTCCAACGGCGAAGGGATCCGCAACAGCGGCATCCCGCCCAGCGACATTTATGTCTTGTCCAAGGTCAACAACCCCATCAAGGACGGCCACGACGCCATCCTCGCCTCGGGCCGCAAGGAGCGCACTGACCTCCAAGTCTCGGCTCTCGATGCCTTCCTCCTCCACCACCCGCCGCGCGGTAAGGGAGGCGAACCCACCAACCTCGCGGCTTGGAACGCGCTGGAGGCGCTGCGCGATGAAGGAGTGACCAAGTGAGTGTTGGGCGAATGTGGGGAGAATGTGCTGGATTCGTTTCGCCCGCTGGGATGCGGAGCGGATGGGGACGATTGGCTAACGATTGGCGAACGATTGACTAACGATTTGACTTTTGTGCTGTGCTAGAACCATTGGGGTCAGCAACTGGCTTGCACCTGATTTGCAACAAGTGGTTGACGCGCACCCCAAGTACCCGATCGAGCTCAACGAGATTGAGTTCCACCCCCTGTTGTGGGGCGACGACAAGACGCGTGCAACGTTGGACTATGCGCGCGCGCACGGAATCACAATTGCCGTGTACGCCTCGCTGGCACCGTTGACGCACAAGAGCGTGTCGGCTGACAGTCCGATCCGCAAGGCGGTCACGGCCATTGCCCAGGCCAAGCCGGGGCACCGAGGCTGGCGTCCTGCACCTCTGGGCTCGTCAAAAGACCAACGGGATCATTGTTACCACCTCGACCCAGCCGCAAAAACGCTTGCCGGAAATCTTGACGCTGTTCCAGTCGGGTGATCAACTGTCCGAGGCGGAAATCCACCAGATCGATGCCGCTGGCATCGAAACCGGGGTCCTCAAGGTCTACATGAAGCCCTACTGGGAGTAGAGTTAGCTGAAAGTGGGGGGGGGGTGAAGCAGGACCGGTGCCTTTGCGTAGGCTTGGTATCTCCTTTCCCTCTGACGCACACAAATCAAGTTGAATCCCATGTCTATAAATTGCCTTCTTGGAGTTGGATGACGGCTTGCTGTTGCCACAATTACCTGCTGCCGTAGGACAAAACAATGGGATGAAGAGAAACAGTTTCTTTGCCCATTGCTTGGAATGACAACCATGGTCAGACAATGAAGTGGAGGAGGTCGATCCTCTGGAAGGAGTGGGTAAGTGGTAAGTGAACGTGAGGTCTGACGTTGAAAGAAGATAGTGGAACGCGGCCAACCGATTTTGAAGACAGATGGTCCTGAGAGAGGATCAGGGCTGATGTAGCGAGAAGAGATGATGGTATCAAAAGGGAAATGCGAGAGGTAAAAGGGGTTCCCGAACTGGAAGTTGAGCCTTGGTAACCAGTGACTAGTGACGGAAGATGCCGACAACAGATAACTTCCGAGCATGGAAAGGTAGGTAGTGGGGTAGGTGACGCATGCCAGGCCACCGACAGAGCCCAACGGCAGGCAAGCTTGACTGATCCTCCGGTAGACCTTAGGCGATAGGCAGCAGGTGGGCAAATTGGGCAAATTGGGCAGGAGAGGTACCGCATGCCAAACGCCACCCTGCCCACGAACTAGGCGCCTGGCAGCCAAAACCAAGGTAGATCCGCCGTATACCTCACATGATGGTGCACTCGCATCCGGTAGCAACTTGTTTCGGGGCATAGGATCGTCCTTCTTGTCCACTACGCCCCAAACCGAAGGGACGAGGGGGTCACGCGTGGCTTGGCAATAGGCCACTAAGCTGCGTTCAACGTTCATGGGTGCAGAGGAAGAAGCCAAAGGGGGTTAGATCGGAGATCGAAGATCGATGAGAACTCGAAGAGAACATCCAGAGCAGCAGATCCACGTACGATTGGCTAGCTTCCGAGACCGGAATGCGCGGCCGACCCAGGTCTTCTTGTAGCCGCGCATTGTTCTCTGTCAGGCGGCGGAGCTTCATCTCATTCACATTGGGCTTGCGGGGCATCGACATGGCGCAGAATGGGAGGGGCAGCAGCTGCTGCTGATGGAGGAGTCACTGGAGGTGGACGGAACAGGGGCGGGAAGAGGAGCGAACGACGGGGGGTGCGGCAGCAGAAGCAAGAGCGAAGCGGGGCGCGCACTGGACCAGGATGGGGCTGCGATAGCGGCGGGACGGGTTCCGCAAGAGAGGGGAAGTTGCAATTGGGGATGACGGTGGTGGCGGTAACGCGCGAGAGGGACATGCTACGTGCTGGAGACGGTCTGGCGCCAAGGGGGATGGATGATCGATGATTCTGCTGAGGACGCGGTGGCGATCGATGACGCGATGACGAGACAGGACAGATGTGTTTACAGATAGGCCGAACCAAGACCGGAGCCACCCTGGGCCACCAGGGGCCACCTCGGCGACTGTTCTCCGGCCCATGGCGATGTATCCAATACGGGTGCTGGTGAAGTTCACCGCCCAGCTGTCGCAGTAACAGGCGCAGGAGGAGACCCCACCTTGTTGTCCATGCATGTGGCACATGTTGCCGGTTACCAGTTGCCGCTGCCCCCACCTGCACTGCGCTGCGCTGCTGTCCTCTGGGGCCCTGTGTGGCGCTCTCGGATCTCAGATCTCAGATCTTAGCAAGCCCCGCCCATGTGCTGCTCCGCCACTGCCTCGGCCGCCATGCACGGTGCCAGCCGGACGAGCCGAACCGAGCCGAACAAGCGCCACCAACTGCCTCTCGTAGTGCCAGTGCCCGCGACGCCACATTCGGGGCGTCCTTAGGCCTTAGGTCTTAGGGCCTTAGGCCTTAATCGACTTGATCCTTGGAAACTGGACGAGGGTCATGTTGTCGATCATCGATCATCGCCTTGTTCGGCGCGTCCTGCCTTTCCTCGCCTGCGTTCCCGACATTCCTCACATCTCCAACGTGCCTGACGCGCCACGCTGCCACCCCTGCGGGCGGCTTCGTCCTGGTATTACATGCGCACGTTGCTTCTTGGATCTTGGATATCGTCGCCTGGGCAGTGCATGGCGGCCATATGGAAGAGTGAGTTGCATTAAAGCAGCGAGTACACCGAGTGCTGTGGGTACTGGTAACTGAGTCTCAGTATATCTCAGTACTCAGACTGGGCATCACGTGTATCACGTGGCCATCACACATTCTCCATCACGCATCATCGATCATCAATCATCAATCACACATCATCTACGCCACCCGCCCGCGCCACCCACTTGGATGTGGCGCTAATTCGTAGCAACGTAGTCGCAACAGCAGACTTGGTGGCTCCGCTCCGCTTCTCGCGCTGTCCAGCTGGGTGCTGCACCCGTTGTGCGCAGGCCTGACCTGTCCTACCCCCGTCACTAACGTCAATCATCCAGCATTGAATATTGAAGTTCGATATGTACAAGCGAATAGACATGCGCATCCTGCGCCACTACGCTCCTACCTCCGAACAGCAGTAAGCTCCAAGCTTCAAGCGTTCTTCTTGGCCTTCTTGGCGCCCTTGGCCGCTGCCGCCGCCTGGGCCCGTGCCACCTCGTCGGGGGGCAAGATGGCGCCTGCGTCCCAGGCCGGGCGGAACCACGCTTGGGCCGCTGCGACTGCCGAGGCAGCAGGACCGGCCGTAGCGTCGGGCGCGACGTTCCACAGTTGCCATTCCAGGACGTGGTGTTGGATGGCGGGAATAGCGGGCCCGGTGCGAAGCCGACCAGGTCTTGGATCTGTAGTCCATTCAATAGTGGACGGTCCGTCGCACGCCGTACCATCTCCAGCTCCTCGATCCAGCTCCACCAGCGGTCCAAGTCGGTGGGGGAGGCGAGGTGGGCGTCCAACCCCCCCGAACCCGAATGAGTATGCGCCAGCGCAGCAAAGATGAAGGCTGAGGCGGGGGAGAGGTGGTAGGCCTCGTTGACAAAGCAGGGTTTGCGCAGTACAAAGTACAGCTGCGTCTGAATCGTTTCCAACTTGTCGCCCCGTTGCCTCGCATCCGTTTCCCACGTCTTGAACTCAGCGAGCGCAGCAACGCCTTCAACAGCGCCTCGACCGGTTCCTTGCTCGATTTCGCACCAAGCTTAAGCCCTTCCACAACACCACCTCGGTCGCCGAAACCAAACTGCGTTCGGAGCCTTTGAGCCCGCTTTCCCCTTGGTCTCCGCAGCATGGGTCCACGTCACTAGTCCCGCCAGTGGCCACAATGCGCGGCATAAAACAACCGACGCCGTTGCTCGGGATCAAACAGAGGTGCGCTCCGAGCCGAAGGCGGGGTCCCCGCCTCATGGGCTTTCTCTGCATCCCGCCAAATCTGGTCCAATCGGGCTGCCAACGCCACAGCCTCTTCGTCCGAGCGCAACGGCACAACGGGTTCGGTGGTGGCGGTGGCGGTGGCGGTAGAGTTAGCCACATACAGAGGGGAAGACGAGCCATCATGCTCTGGAGGAGGACGAAAGACGATGGGGAAGAGCTGAAGTGCATGCAACCGATCCAACGCAAGAGCAGGGTGCGGCCCACGTAGCATCTTATCTGTCTCAATCCCGATCCGCTCGCGACTGATCTTGGAGGCCAACTCTTGTCGCAAGACCTTACCGCGCGGGCCGAGCAGGACGGCGGTAATGTCCTGGTGGAAGGTGAATGCGAACCGGCTAGCAAAGCGGACACAGCGCAGGATGCGCAGCGGGTCATCTTCAAAGGTTTGGAAAGGTTCGAGAGGGGTACGGATACAGCCGTGCGCCAGGTCGGATAACCCTTTGCCCGTCATGTCCTCCACACGGTGTGTGCACATTGTAGAAGAGCGCATTGATGGTGCAATCCCGCCGTTCAGCGTCCTGGACGGGCGTGCCAAATTCTTGAATTGGGATCCGACTGTTCTTGAGGTACGTCTCCTTGCGCAGATTGACAAAATCGAGCGACCGGCCCAGCACGGTTACAGTGGCAGTCTCAAGGTTTTTGCTCTGCTCCGGGTTGGCTTCGATCTTGCTAATGGTACCCATAGCGCCCTTGCTGTGTTGTTGGGAAGAGCGGCAATCTGGGCACAGAGCGGAGACTGATGAAACGCGTCCGATTCAAGGTAGAGCCTGAGATAGTGGGCAAAATGAAACCCGTCAAACTCGAAAGCGATACATCCATATCGTCCGAAGCAAACCCGGCCAGTTTGTCGCGCACCCATCCACCAGCAATGCGCGCCTCGCACTTCCACTCGTTCGCTTGCAGCGCGTTTCCGCAGTGGGAGGACGGTTGCCATCCGCGTCGGGCTCTGGCTCCAGGTCCGGGGAGAGGATCGGGTGAGTAGCTTGGATCCATTGGCACGTGTCGTCGAGCAGCTGGCAGATCTGCGCCTCAATGGGTTCGAGGCCGAGATCGATGTCGGTAGGCGTTTTCGGTATCATGTGACGAGGTGTAGCGGGGGTAGACGAAGGGGAAAGAGGGGCTCGAGGCGCAGAAGCCGAGGTCAAAGTCGATGTCGAGGCGAAGGCAGAGGCGAGTGGGGACCGAGAAAGAAACGGGAGTGGCCGGGTCCTCGACGTGAGAATCAGGGGTGCGGGTGGGGTGCGCACAGAGCGGAGGCGGAGGTGGAGATGGAAGCAAGGCGGCAGCGGAGGCGCGGGCAGAGTGGAGGACAGGCAAGACGAACGGGAAGAGTAGTGGCGAAATGGAATCGAAGTGAGTGCCCCTGGTGGTCGCATGCCGCCGAGTCAGAGTCGTCTTGGCCAAACAGCTGCTTGGCTGGTAAGAACGCGCACGGACAGAACCGCCATCATTTCAACTGTTCATTCCATGAACGTTGAACGTTCAAGTTGATGAACGTTCATGATGCATGATGCATGATGCATGATGCATGACCTTCACTTTCGCTTCACCTTTTTCATGAATTGACCGACCTCAGGCTAAGGCTTCTGTCGAGGTATTGGATTGGGAAGGTGCAAGTGGATGTTAGGGGCGGGCCTGGGGCGCTCCATTGCCTTCCCTGCATCCATTGGCACACAACACGCGTAGTTGTTGATATCAGGGGCAAAGTGGATGGGGGCAGGGAAGGAACAAGGAAAAGAGAAGAAAAACGGGAGCGAAAAGTTTTCACATGTAGGCGCCCTCGCCTACGCACCCAAGTTCACCGACGCAGTACAGATCCCACAGTGCTACCACAGTCCCTCTTCCAACCGAACGCGACTGTCGCAAAGAATATAGGCGGCTACCAGCGGGCTGGGAGGGATCAGAGGCAATTTGGGCAGCTTAATGCGTCCACCACTTGCCTAACTTAGCATCCGCGCGAGGGGGGCACCCTACCTTCGCGCTCAGATGGGCTTTTACCCCCGCCCCCCAAACTACTTGCCCGGGAAGCAGAGCAGCACACTGATGGCTGTACTCCTCGTTGCTGAAAGCTACCTCGCTCAGGAGTAGAAGCCCCACTACTGTCCACTACCTCCGGTCCGATCCTTGCAGCCTCTGGCTCCGGCTCCGCACTGAGTCCTTATGCGCATCGAGAGCGTTACGCGCGGCGATGGCACACACCTGGCATCGTCAACATGAGCATTTCGACCGGAATAGCTATCTTTCAGGCGACGACTGGATAGGAGACGGGACTGGATGGGAGACCCGACTCACATGTCCCATTCGAGGGGGGCACAGGACAAATCTAGACCTGGTGAGGCCGGTAACCCATGAAGATCTTGACTCGTTGGGCGAAGGTCAAAGCAGGTGGCGCCTTGCCCTGCTCGGCGTAGCCCACCTGGGTACGCAATCTGGCGTAGTAGGTTGGCATGCTCGGTGGTTCCAGCACTTCTTCCGGCGTAGGGAACTGGGTAGGGTACGTGGTGTGAGTGCAAGAAGAACAAGGGAGGCGAGGGAAGGAAACCCAAACCAACGCCAAACAAACCAAATCGAACAGAGCCAAAAAAAGGAAATAGACATGGGTAGAACAAAACGAACAAAACGTACTTTTTGGGAGGGCCTGTTGTTGAGGATGAGTTGGAGGCTATGGAGAGAGCGCTTGGCGTACTTGATTTCTTCCTCACTCATTGTGCGCAAGTTCTTGCCGCCCTCGAGGATCTTTTCATCGTCAATGAGCTTGAGCGAAGTCCAACGATGCTTGCCTGAATTTTGAGACTCGGTACGAGGAGTGTAGACACCAACAATGTGGATCTTACCCGCCGCCTTCTCGGCCTCGTCGGTACGGTCCATGAGGCGCGACTCGGGCGGCGGGGAACGGAGAAAGGCTCGGTGGGTAGCGGCACGCAGCGCATCGCCAAACTGCAGGTCCTTGCGGATCTTGTCAATGGGCCACTGACGCGAGGCCTGGATGAAGCCGCGGTAGAGGCTGAGCGTGGTCTTCTGGGCCTGCGACATGCTGAGCTGACTGGCGGAGGCGGCGAGGCAGACGCAGACGCAGACGCAGACGACGGCAGGAGCCAATCCGGCGGATCGGATGCCAATTGCTTCCTTCAAAGCTTCAAGTTTCAAATTGTAATGTTCAATTCGCCTCGGACCAAGAATTGCCAGCCAGCTGAAATGTTGCAACCGCCGTGGGAGGTTGCAAATTTCATGCAGCAAAAGATCCGCCGGCTGAGGCTGAGTCAGCAGCGTTACAAAAACAGTCACTAGTACTAGTCACAAGTCACTCTAGTCACTATGCCCTGGGGATTGTCCCGTCTGTGGGACACTACGGGGCAGGTATAGGGACTGAGGACGCATTATAATGAAGAGCACGGCACAGATTCAGCGAAGACAGATTCAGCGAAGACAGATTCAGCGAAGGGGTAAAAGGTATAACAAAGTCGGAAGCTGGAGTTTCTCTTCCTCGAAGTGAAGGATACAAATCAGTCCGTGTGCAAACCAAGAAGGACAATTAAGTCGTTTGGGCACATGCCATCCAAACCAACCAGGCTGAGCGCTGACCTCGACAAAGAAAACAAGAGGAATCCGACGGTAAGATCCACAATCGAAGCAGAGATGGGTATCGACATCAAAAACTACAGTGTACACCACAAGTGGGAGGGCGTGCGACTTCCAGTAGACAGAGAACGAAAAGCTGATGAAAAGAGGGCAAATGCCGCCATACAGAGAGACACCTGATTTGAGAACAAGATAAGCCCTAGGGGGGGCAGGGTAACCGGTAACAAGGCAGGATCAGGACTCTATGGGGAGGGGGGGGAGAAAAATGTGGCCCGGAAGGGGACTGAAAGAGGAGGGCAAGGAGAGAACAAGGAGAGAACAAGGAGAGAGCAAGGAGGGTGGTGTATGAAGAGGGAACAGCAAAGGTAGACTTTAGATTTGCATGGTGTGCCGATGAGCGCACGCAACGGTTGGGATAAAACAGCGGAACAGTTGCATGTTGCTGTAAACTAGATGGGTTTGGCTTTAGAGCAGCGCCATCCCACCGGCCGCCAAAGCAGCCAGCACAGCCACCGTGCCGCCCAGGACATTGGTGCGTGCAGCGGACGACTTTTGGGCGAGCTCTCCGAGTCGGCGGTAGAGCCTGACGCGGGGATCAGGGTGCTACCGCCGCTGGCAGCGGGAGAGGCAGAGGCCGAGGCAGAGGCTGGCGCGGGGGCAGTAGGAGCGACGGAAGAGGTGGTGGAAGTAGTGGAGGCGGGGGGGGCAAACGTAGTCCATGCCAACCAAGCCATTGCTGATGGTGGTAACGGCAGCGCAAGAACTAGGGGTAGGGTAGGAGTATGCGGCAGAAGGAGTGACCTGGTCCGACTGAGCGTTCTGGTACGAGTAAACGGTACCATCGTGAGTGTAGACACCCGCGTAGAACTGTTGGAACGTGGAGGTGGATCCGTCGGGCTGGGGGTACAGGCCCGGAGGGTACGCCGCCTCGGCCTCGCACGACTCGAACGTCCCGTTCGCCGGCGGCATCTGAGCCATAACAAACGCACAGCCCATCTCGTCCAGCGTGTGCTGGCACTCGGTCGATGGCGTGGCCTCGTCCGCACCGGCAATGCACACGCGGAAGCAGATCTCAGAGGAGGAAATGTAGTTCATCCACTCTTCGTAAAACACATCCGTCTTGCCGTCGTTCACGTTGGAGGTGACGTTGCCACCGACGGGGTTGCCCATGTTGGTGGCTCCGTGGGGGTCCAGTTCTCCGCCCGAGTCGCCGGGAGCGACATTGATGTTGGCAAAGTTGCCGGTGGCGTACAGCTGCACGTACAGCGGCGTCTTGATAAACTGGACTGCCGTCACCGTGCCATCGGGCTAGAAACACAACGAAACGAAAACAAAAACAGAGAGTCAGTGTTTGGGAAACATTACAGACGACAGGGGGGGCAAAGGGAGGGATCAACATACAATCACACGGGCATTGTTACGAGGCTTGGTGCAGTAGGCCACGGTAGTCTGCTCCAGGTCGCCGAGGGTGTCGTGTGTTGTTGAGCGGGGACGGACCGAAGGTGCACCAGTCGTCAATGGAGTTGATGCTGGCCAGGCGCGAGTCGGAGGTCTGGTTGACCGGGGTGTTGAGCGCCGGTTGGTCCGGGTTGGTGGGCCCGTTCTTGCCACGGGCCTTGACGCCGAAATAGGTGCTGCTGGGCGTGCCGTACGAGAACGGGGTCGGGTCCGCGACGGACCAGACGCCAGCAGGCTTGGTCGACACGGGCGGGGTGAATGGCACGGTGGTGACCGGCGACGCCGACGCCGTCACGGCAGCGGCCCGCTTGTCGAGCGCAGGGGTGGGGGCGGCGCGGACCTCGGGGCGGTACAGGATGGCGCGGGCAGAGACGCTGCTGGCGGCGGCCAAGGCAGCGACCAATGAGGTTCCGGTGAGGTGCATGATGGGGGAGGCAACAACGGGACGTGTGGGCGTGCAGGTGGTGGGGAGGAGAAGGGGAAGGGGGAGGGAATAAGGAGAAAGAGAAAGAGGGGCGGACCAAGAAGAGAGAAGCGCGGGCGGGGTGCTGAGCTGCGCTGCTGAGTGCTGAATATGCTGGGTAGAATGCTCGAGTGCCCGGGTGGGCGGGCGGGGACCAGCGATGCGCCACCGGGCACGGCAGACGGGAGCAGGCGCAGGCAAATGGCACGGAGGCCCGCCGCCCACACTGGCGCCGTGCTGCACTCGGCAAGAGAGTCTAGCTGGCCCAGCTGGCTGCGCAGATCGCGTCTTAAACCACCCCTGCACCCCAGCAGTGTGTGCCCCGCCGCGCGTACGTTGTCACATGTCACATGTCCCAGGCACCGCTCATCGATCACCGGTCGCAGTCACACGTCACATGCACATCGTCATAACCCACACGTCAGCACTGCGTTGCGCCTAGCCACTCAGCTGCCTCAGCGCCTCAGCGCCTCAGCACTCTCAGCTCAGCCGTCGGACTTCCGGCCCCAGCCAGCCAGGCCGAACTCAGCAGCCGCATGCAGGGCTGATCACACAGTCACGTGCAAAGCAAAAGACGCCTCAGCCGCTCGCCTCCCCGGCCTCCTCCCTGATCCGTGTGTAAGCGTCAAACTTACCTCGTCAAACGGCAAGCTTCCAGCTTCAACTGACCCTTCCCCCACCGCCCCCCTTGGAACTCCGGGCTCCGAGCCCGATCAAGCAGCCGCCACCGAAGGGCTGCCGCATGCACCGGTGCATCACATGCACATCCCTCCCCTTGTCGCCAGAGAAGAGCAGCAATACGTATGTGCGCTCCCACAATCACACACACAGACCGCCACCCACCACCGGCCTGGGCTGGCCCCTTTACGCGCTATTGCTCCGATGGGTTGGTATAAGCTGTGCGAACATACTCGATACGGATACATGAGGGGCCGCGTAAGCGCTAAACCACTTGTCTCTTCAGTATACTTGTTGGGTTTGGATGCGTTACCGGTTACCGACGATGATAGAGCACGGCAGACAACGAAAAAGATGTGGAGCCGAGCTGCCATTGTCGATTGACTGTGAGTTTATCGTTCTTATCCACTCTCTTCGGCACACCCAGAGACGCAGACCACGGCACAGTCTCGGCAATGTTAATGATCCCTGTGTGTGACAAAGCTATATGGTTCCCTATATTTCTCCGACATACATACTAGGCTTCGCAGTCATCAAAGTCATCCTGCTCTCTCTCACGAATAGAGCCCATTCTCCAGTCCTACGCTCCATCCCCGACACCCACGTCCACAACGAACCCATGGTGGAGGACGAGGATGGCGGGAGACAGAGGAGACAGCGCACCGACTACCGCGTGATGGGGCCCGGAGCACTGGGAGGATCAGGAATGGAAGTCGACCACACGCTGCGCGACACGGGATCGCTGGAGGCGCAGAGCGCGTTCCGGAGGGTGGTGCACGCGAGCACCGCAACCCCCTTGGAACGCCGGGAGAAGGAGCTGCTTCGGATGCTTGAACAAGCAGAATGCGACAAGAACGCCAAGTACCAGGGACGCACTCAAGAGACGTTTTTCCCCCTGGTTTTGACGACGCGAGGATACTACGGCACCAAGACGGCGGGCAAGTTGTTTGCGCATTGGAAGGAGTTGGCTACTAAGTCTCAGTGGACATGGTTCCTCGCTCGGATGTCAACCACGTTCATCCGTGTTCACACGCGCTACCTAGGGTACGGGACCGGATGGCGCGAGCCGGAGGGTCCTGATATCCTGGCGATCCCCTGGTTCCTTGACCCCGGTGGTGCCCCCAAGTAACCCCCGCAAGATGAACGGTTAGGATTAGACGTAGCGTTCCCCCTGTCCCAGCCTTAAGCTCTGCCAATGACATGGAATCAGCGAAGGGAGATATATCTGCCTTCTCCGGATCCGTTCAATATCGAGAGGGGTGGTCCTCCCATCTACTGAGATTAATGATTGGGGGGAGTGGCTGTGCTCATACGGCGTGAGCTGCTGGACTGTTGGTTGGCGCCAAACCCAATTAGGAAACCAATGCACAACAGTCGCCAACACTGCCGGTTAGCACCGTCCGGTGCCTGCCATTCGCTTCCAACCCGTTTGAAGCGCGCGTGGACTTCAAGGAGCGTACAAGGGTATAGACATGTGAGCGGAAAACGTGTTGACCCATCTGAGCAATAACACTCTTCGGTAGTTAATTCTTTCCAAGTACTCAAACTGAACATTATTGTGATTGCCGTCTTGCAGTGGTGGCATGTAAACACGCGTTGCCCGTCATGATCAACGAGAAGAAAGGTTCTTGAGTGCGACCCTGGAGTATTTGAGATTGTTGTCGCTTTGCGCTTGTTCCAGCACTGGAAGTCGCTTTTCTCCGGCGCTGGAAGCATAACAACATTTTGGCAACTCCGGTCCCGCAACATCCGCGTGATGCTTAAGCGTTTTTGTCTCCGACGGGTTGGTTTCGTTTTCATGTTGCCGTCAAGACGGCATGGGAGAGGCACCGGGCATTGTGGCCACTGTGGTGATGGGACTATTGCTACACTCTGGGATGGGGTCGCCATCACTGTGGGGATTAATGTCACTGTCAGGATGGTTGCCATAGTATTCAGTGCCGAGACATCCTTATTGCCCGGTGGTCGCACAGCTCTCCGCTTTATTCGGTGCGCGGTTAGGCGTCCAGCCTGGCGCTATCCAGATCACCAAAGGGCGCATTTTGGTATTGTCCAGTTTCTTATTTCGCTTGATCCATCGCATCAACATCAGCATCAACAGCGCCGTCACACGCGTCACAACTCATTTCTGCGTCATACATAAGGTTGAGGGGAGACGCGGCGCGCGGTAACGTACCGAAGCGGTCGGACGATGGGAAGAGAACTCATGTCACACATGACAGTTCTCTTGACGGAAGGAGGAACCTTGCGCTTCTTGGGAAAAGCTGAGCTTTGCGGGCGAATGCGCCGCGACGGTCGAAGGCTGGACTGGGGCGTCATGATGGAAGGTTGACAAACGGTATAGGTGTGGTGTGGTAGATGGTGAGGGGTGAGAGGGTTATGGGCGGGGAAAAAATGGGTTATAAGTATGTTCCGGTTTGAATTGCGCGGCATGATGATCATGCCAGAAAGAGAGCAATAGAGGAGAAAGATGAGGATGGCGGTAAGGAGAGTGGAAGTGGCTGTCAGGCGAACGACGCTGAACGTGCTTTGATACAAAAGGGGTATAGAGTGAACGCGTGGCACTGGGGCGCGAAACGCATCCTGGCGAGATGGCGGCAAATGGAGACGAATCCGTTCAGCCCATATCAACCGTGGGCGCTGCCAAGAAGCACACCCAAGCTGATGAGTATACGTAGCTCTTCTCTCCTCCATCATGCACAACAATCTACTTACATGCCAAGCGCTGCCTTGCTCGTAGCTCGCGACATTGGCGCGACGTTTGTGCCCGCTACAGACTCAGAAGTCATATTCGCCCACTTCACATTTGCGGACAACCCACAAGTGTGTGTACGGGCCGCGTCGGATCCAAGATGGTCTGATCCAAGCTAAGGCCCGCCTGCTCTGCACCAGCCCAGTGGAGCGCGCCCCCAAGCCCAACCAAGTCTGTCGATGGTTGGTTGTACCCTGTGCGGTGGCACAAGTTGCCATGCGCGCGCGCGACGGTAGTCGCCTCCCGCCCAAGTCCAAGTCGGTGGTCGAAACGAGACCACCAAGTATTCAGTATCTTTGCGACGTCAGTCGCCCCGTCACCACTTATTTTCCTTTCTCGATCGCGCCTGCGGCGGTCAACCCCTCTTTTGACGTGCCTTTCTTTCTACACCCCCTTTTGTGTCTGTTTCCCTTTTTTCGATTAAGCCTGTACCCCGGTTGGTGGGGGATCTTTTCCTCCACCCTCCATTTCGTCCCTTTCCCGCCTATCCTGTCCGACCCCTGCCCGTTTCCAGCCAATTCATCCAGTACAGGCAGCTTCTCTTGTTAGCGTCCGACTTCTCCTCCGATCTCGTCCTCCAGCCCTTCGTCAGTCCAATCGCGCGAGCCCTCCTTTGGTCGCGGCGATTTTCCCCGTCTCAGTTAAGGCAGTGTTTGTCCGCCTCTGCCTCCTCCCGTCCCTAAGTCCCGGAGGCTTCAGACACGTTACTACGGCCCAAGCCGGTGTAGACGCAGCCTTGCCACACCTGCAGCCGCCCCACCAAAGGCCTCTCCTTGTCCCTAGCTCCGCTCGGACACACCAACCAGCCCAAGCCCGAAACTACCGTGAGTCGACCTTCCGTCTCCTAAGGGATTGTACCCCAAGAACCTGGGTGAGCCCCCTGGCGGGGCCCGCCCGTGACAAAGTGGGATGAACCCCTTCCGCGTTTCGTAGAGCTTCATGAAAGAGAGCTGGATGAAGCCGAAGCCGGAGCCCTGGACGGGGCACAGAGTCGGCTTCTGAGTGGGGCAGTGACAGCGCCGAAGACACAACCGTCAAGCTTTTTCAAGCATCAGTAGACGGAAGTCATAATGCTCGTCCTTTTCCCACCTCTGGATGGAATCCCTCCGTGCTCGACTCGGATGTGTTCATATACGCTGTATGAATATATGACTGAGGCAGCTCAGAACGCCTGCCCCTCCCAGACTTGGGGCCCGAGATGCAACGTATCAGGGAGAACTTCCGTGGTATGTCTCTTGTGCGAGAAGGATCCCTTGATCAAATTGCTTGCAATGATTACGAGGAGACCACCGGGCCCACGGCCCGGTCAGCCTTGGTACTTGATCGCCACCTTAGCCACCGTTCCCCCGATCCACCATCGCCACCTTAGCCACCGTTCCCCCGGCCCACCATCGCCACCGTAGCCACCGTTCCACGCCGGAAAGTCGAAATAATATCACCGATGCTTGCTGGCTCCGGTGGCTGGGAACGTGGCACCGGTCGGCACGTGTCTATGACGTAAAAGATGCACGGCGGATCAATTTTGCGTATGACATTTTGGGACTAGATTACTGGTAGAAACGTGAATGATTGAAGATGTCGTATGCTGACCCTCTGAGGAGAAAAACGATCCGCAAACCGTCGACAAAGGCGCCTGCATATTGCTTGCTGCTCCCGCGCGGGAGAATACCCTATAGGTTACCACACCGTATCTATATCGGCCTTGCGTCTGTCGCCAACACAAGTTGCACATTTCGACAGCAGCATTTTAAATTTTATCGCAGGTAAGATGGTCGATGGACGTTCAAGTTGAACGTTGAACGGGCCTGGCACACGTCCGCCACACGTGTGACATGCATGACACTTGGAGCTTGGGTACGCCACAGTGGTGTGTCACACACGTCACATATCACAGTGACATGCGAGTGTGATGATCGATGATTGATGCGCAGATCGAACAGGTGTGGCTTGTGGCTGGTGTGGTTACCGGTTACGTGCAGGTTACGCAACGCGTCATTAACAGCATGTCATCCTAGGCGCTTAGTAGGTAGGCCTATAGGCATAGGCGCATAGGCCTGCGTCGGCAGCACAAGCCCTCCCTGCCACACCATCAACGTACCATCAACGTCCAACACCTGATGTGCGTTTTGTGGAAGCCGCGAGCGCGAGCAGCCGTGCCATCTGTGGCGTTGTCCTGCAATGGCTTGTCCCATTGCCCTTCGGCTTTTTAACAGCCCATGCGTGCATGCGCCCTCTATCGACTATCCCTCCTTCCATGGAACGTCATTGCGTGTGTGATATAATGCAAGATGGAATTTGGAAAAGCACCGTTTGCGAGACGCTTATGGAGAGAGCAATATGAGCGCTACAGAAGCTGTTGGTAATAGTGCATTGAATTGGTGTCCAGATTACGATTAAATATTAACCGACGGAGGATGCCTGGAGAATGTTCTTTTTTCCCTCTGGGAAGGAACATGATGCACATGATGCATGATGCACAGATGGTACCTCAGGCCTCAGGGCCTCAGGCCTCATCGGCCTCATCGATCATCGACCTCATCTTCAGGGGGGGCAATGCAAAACATGAAAAAGGCGAAAGGCACCAACCTGTGTTTTGAGCTTTTGGGTTGCAATCATAATCATGCCGCTTGCACGATCTTACTGAGCAGTGTGATGGGTGCAGCAGCACTCTATTGGAAAGTGCTAGTGATGGCCGGTAAGGCCTAAGGCCTAAGGGCTGATGCTAAAATAGGCTTGACGCACCGACGGGAAGGGAATGCAGGGTACGGTTTCGCAATCGGAGAGGAGGTCTACTCTGGAGAGGCTCTATTGTGAGAATGATAGGGCCTTTTCAGTAACCGGTAACCGGTAATTACCAGTCCCCCAGAGTTCCTACTACGCTATATGGCTGTGGATGACTACGTATATGAGGTGGAGATCGAAGCTTGAAGCTTGACAACTGCTTGACAACTGCTTGACACACCCGCGGAGGTGCAGGGCCCATCGGCGCATCAGTGTATCAGCCAACAAGGGTGTGATGATGCACTGATGTCTGCGGAGTTGTTGGAAAAGGATGAGCCGCATCTGATATGTAACCGTAGTCACCGGTCTCACCACGCACAGTAAGAGCTAGTAAGCTACGAGGTGCTGCAAGGTGCTTCCACGGCCACTTCTCGATTGGCTTGACTGCATATCAGTATGTGCTTGGCTTGGCTTGGCTTGGCCCGATCGTCAGACGCTGTTTGGGCCGCAAGACCCCTTTTGGCGCCGCATGTGGTTTCCGCACTTGGTCCGCATACATATATTCTGTGTGGTGGATGGAAGGGTGAATATTGAATCTTGAGCTTGAACATTGAAGCTGGAAGCCTCCCGATAGATATTGAAGGAGAAACCAATCTCTGATCGAAACTCATCTTTCCCGACTATAGTACGTGTGGTCATGGGGAAGGTTCTGGGCGCACACACTTTTTCACAGTAGATGGACGCAGAGCACAGGCGATGGGGAGCCACAGGGAGCCACCTGGTCGCTTGGGAAGCTATAAGGGGCGCATCCATGATGGATGGGGTGGACGTGTGCGGCAGACAGAGTGCGGGTGGGCCACACGCAGTGGGTGGTGGATGCTTTTGTCAATATCGGCTGGTGGGTTGTGTTCTTTCAGCGATGATCGATGATTGATCATCTGTTTTTCTTAGGGTTGCAGGGGGTGGAGGCGCGTGGAAGGGGAAGAGTCGGTAGTTGGTAGTTGCAGGGAGACAAACATTTCATTCTGCTATCAGCATCAGGCGGCTGGGGAGGGCAGGGTAGGGCGTGGTAGGGCTGGTAGGGCTGGTAGGGCTGGTAGGGGGTAGGCTGGTAGGGGCGGTGCGCCACAGCAGCCACGGCGCTTCTTCTGCACACGACAGCAGATACACTTGCCGCATGCGCTGCTGCCCACACCTTGCATCCCCACTGCTCTCCTGCGCACCAGGGTGCAGGGGGGCCAGTGTGGCCTAGAGCCAGGCCCAGGGGGGACGGCGATTATAGAATTAACGTTTAGCGTGTCGTTCTGCTCGGCTGGCGGGAGTGCGTCTGGTCGTTTAGCATTAGCGCTTGGGGCGCCAGCGCACCAAGCGCGCAGCATGTGCAGATGCACTGGCCGCAGATGGCACCGCAGCACTGTGGCTCGTGTCTCATGCGCCTTCGATTGTCTGCAAGCAGGAGCTGTGTCGGCTAGCAGGGAATACTAACACCGTCTGGTGTACGTACCACCCACAGCCACCAACCCAGCCAACCACACCACCCCCACCCCCCCCCCACACCACCCCACCACCTGCTCCCCCACCTCCCGCTCGCATGTTCCGCCACCAGAAGCCCCCTCGTCGCCTGGCCCTCCAAGCCCCTGCTCCACCTCGCCCCGCCTCGCCCTCCCTCCCCCCGATCCCTCACGGCCCCTCCCATGGAACAGCAAACCCTCACTGGTGCGTTCTCTTCTCCCAACACGGCGCGCAGTGTTGGCCATCGTGCACTGATCATGCGTAATGGGGGTAGGGGCGCTATTGCTGACCATGTTTGTGATCATCCTTCCTTCCCCACAGCCACCCCCGAACCACCACATCTGGTCTCTACCCCGCCGCGAGTAGCCGGCATCAGCCACACAGCCCATCCTTGACCAGTCCGCCAGCTCCACCGAGCCCAGCAGGTCCTTCCCGTCCCGCTCCAAACTCGAGCGCCTCATCGGAGAGTCTGTCCCGACAATGGCACCCCCCCCCCCGCCCCAAAGACATTCGATTCCAAACTTGCCCCCAAAGCCAAATCCAAGACCAAACGGACCAGTCTATTTGGTTTCCCTTCTGTGTTCAATCGCAGGGATCACAGGCATCCCGCTCCTGCTGCCACGCCTGTCCTTGCACCCACCCCTGAATCCGATGTTGCTAACAGGCTCAATCGGGGCACAGCAATCACCCCGCCCGCCAATGGTTCGCCTGGCAGCGGGGGTGATCCACCAGCCCGTTCCCTTTCTCGCCTAGTGGAGCTGTCTCCCACGACACGTTGAGCCGCAGCCAGTCGGTCCTTGATATCACCAACGAGCCCGAATGTCCCCTCTGTCTGGAGCCCTTGTCGTTGCGGCTGCAAGGTGAGCGGCCGCATGTCCAACCCGTCTGTGGCCACACTGTTCACTACGAGTGCTTTACCATCACGTATGGCGATCCCAAGACCATCCTCGCCCATCAGCGGCATCAAGAGAGATTTGGAAATCTACTCAAGAGCCAAAAAGATCCCAGTAGTCTTGCTCCGGGCCAGGAAAATGAACACTGGTGTGCCACGTATGTCGCCGACGTGTCGAGCTGAACGCTGATCACCTCAGCGGGACCAGTCGGGGCGCTTGACTGGCATGATGGAATGTCTGGCGTCGTGAGGAATCGTTATCGTCTCTGCTTCGTCCATTACCCATACGCATTTGCTGGACAGTAATGGGGACGACAGGGCTGCCGATCCGGTCCAGCGGACCCATCCTCAAGCCACATTGACCATCGAGCCTGAATTTGGTACACTTACTCGCCGTGACCCACCCACGGCGGATGGAAAACAAACACTGACAACTGTTGTCGTTGTGGCTGTCCCAGGGCGTCGCCCCGCATCCAAGATGAGCGATCCGCATCGGAGACCTAGCATTAGCAGTGGGGTAAGCAGTCTCCACCCAATGAGTGTCCATTCGCTCGTCACATCCCCTCCGCTCGGGGCATCCCCGCGGCGAGGAAAGGGCTGCACCAAGCACTTTCCCCTGTTCCGGACGGCCTGGGTTTTAGCCTTCCAAGTGCAGAGGGCGAGGGTAGGGAATACCCTCGGATCACCAAGACGCTCTATGACCTCCCTGAAGAGGACGTTGCTGCTGCTTCTTCCTCTCTTCTCTGTGCAGCGTGACCACCTCGTTAACTTGGTAGGGCCCAAGTCGCTTCGACATCATGGGAGGCTGTTGCCGCCTGCCGCCGGGCTGGGAATGTTGCCCGCTTCCGAAGACGGGCTTCGCAAGCAAGTCAAGGAGGATCTGAAGACGCGCATGCTTGATTGGAAAGGTCACAACTTGACTCATTTCGGCGAACTGTACTTGATGGATTCGTTGAGCATCTTCCAAGATCAGGTGGTGCGCAAGTTTTGGGTTTATCTATTTGAACAGGCCATTCTGTGTGCGCTAGAAGGGCCTCCGAACGATCCAGCGTCCATTACTTCGTCCTCCAAATCGTGCCTCCGACTCAAGGGTCGAATCTATCTGCGCCATATCCGTTCTGTGGCCAATACGTCGTCCGCGGAGCAACCATCTGTGAGCATCCGCATGATTGATCCGAACATGGATGAGTTTGTCATTGTCTTTGACAGCGAGCGCCAAGCAACCGTCTGGAAGGAACAAATTTCTGCCTTGATGGATGCAATCCACCATCCTAGCCACAAGTCGCGTCTTGTCCTTCCGCACGATTTGGCTGGCAAATCGGATGCAACAGAATCGTTTCCTATGCCACCTGGCTTTGATGGTCCCCATGTTGACCCAGCACTTGATGATGACAATCCTTCTCGCTCAAGCACCTCGTCCTACCGCCCCTCCCCTTTCGCGCCAGTCGTCGCATCGGTCAGCAGCCAGCACCGTCCTCTCCTCTGCTGCGCCTTGGTCGCCGGGCTCTTCGTCGGCCAAGCCCCTTTCGTTGGCCAACTTACCTTTGCCAGGGTTGCCTCTCCGATCCGATGTGCCTGATTGGCGCTCCGTATTGGGATACGACCCTAGCGTCGACCCACCACGCCTGTACCCCCACACGGCGGTTGACTTGATCATCATGGTTGCCGTTCCGCCGCTGCCGGATCCTGTTGGTGGCGCATCGGATTCGCTCAAGCTGGGCCTGGTACGGTCGACGCTTCAGTTTTTGGTTGACTCGCTGGGAGAACGGGATCGGATCAGTTTGGTCGCCTTTCGTCCGGGCTTGCGCTCACACGGCGGATTCGTGGCCAAGACGAGACGCTACGTGTGGGGGTGGAGAGCAGCCGAGCGACGTTGGTCGAGTTTCTAGATCTCTTGGCGGCAAGGGTACTCGAGTCGTCCGAACCGTACGTTGAGGACCTGTCGCAGTATGCTGGTGCCGGGGCCAACCCAGACCGGATCGATTCCACCAGTGCATTGAACGTGGGTTTGGATGTGATGTTGCAACGTGTTTCCAAGAACCCCGTGGCGGGCATGATGTTGATTGATGATTCGGCTTCGGCGCCCAGGAGAGCTTCGATGGACCTCGTATTGAGCCGATCCGAATTGGCAGGCGTGCCAATCCACTGTTTTGGTTTGGGCTCTAAGCACGACCCTTCGTCCATGTGGCTCATCTCCAACCACACTGGTGGTACTTACACTTTCGTTCACCGCTTTGCAGACCTACGCGAAGCGGCAGCCGGGTGCGTGGGATCGTGTTGTCGGTCGCCTTGACGGATGTGGTGATTCGAATCAGTCTACCGGAGAACAACGAGATGCGCGTCCGTCGTGCAGTGGGTGCTACTGCGATCGTCGTCTCAGCCGACGGAAAGAAAGTGGACGTGGACCTGGGCATGGTTCATTTTGGTGATACCAGAGAGATCCTCCTAGAGTTGGAGTACAACTTTGGTCAGCTTTATTCCTCGTTGGCACCGCCGTTGGAGGGCTCGCGAGCCTCGACGGATGGATCGGTCCCCGTAGGTCAAGGGAAGAGAGCGTGCTCATACGGCCCTTGACGCGTCGGATGACTACCTGGTCCAATTTGGGTTTGACCCGGCTATGCTCAGTCCGGGCCCTGTGTCTCCCATGTTGGCCGCGGCCAACATTGCGTTTGGGATGGACTTTTTGGAAGAGGTGATGGTTCTGGACGCGGATTTGACGTTCCGGGACCCCTCGACGCTCCAAGCTTCCACCCGTCTCCACCCTGATGGACCGGTCAAACTCGCAGTAGAGATCGATGGTTCCAAACCTGATACCATTTCCTCCTTACCTCCTGCCACGGTAGCCGCTCTGGCCAATGCCCAAGTGACCCGTCGCCGGTTTGAAATCCTAGCCAACGAAATGATCACTCGCAGTCTTCTCTTGGCGTCCCGTCAAAGCCTCGACCAGGCCTGCCTTTTGCTCCAAAAAACTAAACGAATGATCGAGTCCATCCTGTTGGCTACCCCGGGATACTCGGCCGGGACCAACACACTGACCAACAGTCCCTTACCGCCCATTCCGTCGGCATCGACAACCGCGCCCGAGTCGGACTCTCGCAGCAGCTCAGGGTCAGTGGGGGCACGTTCGACCGGGGAACGGGACAGGGACAGGCATTCAGCCCACCGAACCTTCGCAAATCAACCCCCGAGCTTGGGGTCTGGAACTCCAACTTTGTCCACGTTACTGCCCTCCCCCCTCGAGTTCAAGTACGTCAAGCCAAGCTGGCTTGCCACTTGTTCCTGCTCCTACGACCCAAACCGGCCACAAAGCCACCATCGACTCGCTCTCGGCCATCGTAGAGGACCTGATGTGCTGATTGGTTTGTTGACCCAAGACTTGGCTAGCGTTCCAGCTGCCGCTGCGGCAAACGGAACGCCAGCTCCATGTCGCGAGCCACAGCGCGGCTCTCGACGTTATCTTTGGGCACGGCTTTTCCTCCGGGCATGCGCTTCGATCGGGAAGGACGGGCGTTCGCGGTGCAACAGTCTATGGTTCTCCGTGGGCAAAAGGCTTGGACGAGACGGACAGCGACGGAACATCTCCGTTTCCGTGATGATAATGGACCTGCTCTAGCGGCTCTGGCATGGGCTAGCTCTATCCCTGCTTGAACCAACTTGAAGAACGTCCCCTTCTCTCTCTCTCTTTCTTTTGCCTTTGCTACAGTACCAAAAACGTTTTTGTCACGCCTCAGTCCCTTGCCAAAATTGCCAACGTGAGTCGTATTCTGACGATCGGGTGACGTTTTTTGCCCCCCGGCATTACCCACTCCCCTCCACTACCGCATTTCCATCTCAACTGCCTATCCTCCTCCCTATTACCTACTCCTACTACTAGTTACCACCCTCGTTTCTTCTCCCTCTATATACCCTGATTTCCTACTCTATCCCCCCTGCTTGCCTTGGAATCGCTCCCGATAATCTGTCTGTTAGTTGCAAGCTCTCCTGTTGCTTTGTGGTATAGCACCTTTGTGCGCCTGTGGCCAACAAGCACAAAGCGTCGACTGCTCCTGTTGTATAGAGGCAAATGTCAAATCTTCATTGGGCGAATCAACAGAGGGGTTTGGTGTGTCTGTGTCTGTGCCTGTGCCTGTGCCCACACAGTGAGAGAAACTCCATTGCCCATATCCAGTTGGACATAGGATCGGACACCGATTTTGCGGACGACACGGATCCGGGTCGGTGGTCAAGCTTCAAGGCAGGCGGCCATCCTCAGTGGGCTGCAAGGAAGCTTTGAAGCCCAAAGTGAGCAGGGGGCATGGTAATCTAGTAGGGAGGGGGTTGGTGGATCTGAGATCTGAGGCCCCTCCAATCTCGTTGATCATCGATCATCGATCATCAGATCCAGATCTCAGATCCTCATGCTCATGCATCATGCATCATGCACTAGCAACCCTGGCTGTATACCCCACACAATCCCACCCCTCCTTCCGCTGTTGTGGGCGGAAAGGCGCTCGGTGCAACGTGCATACTGCAAGTTACGCTGAATGACGATCATCGAACATCGAACATCAATCATCGGACAAGAAGAAAACAAAAGGACCCAACCCTACTAAATGCTGCGGCACACGGCGCAAGCTCAACACCCGCAACCCGACCCGTCCACCGCCGCCTGGGTCCCTTGGCCGCTCCACTTGCTTTGCCGCTGCCGACAAGAGGTTACCCGTTACCCGTTGCCGCCAAGCTACCTCAGTATCCAGTGCGTCTCCTACCCTTTCCTGGCCCTCGGCGCGCCCGTGCCGGGCCATGCTATGTCCTCCGCTGTGCGCATGCGCTGCCTGTGTAGCGCGCCAGTGCCCTGCCCGGACCTCGTCAGACTGACCTGTTACCTGTTTCCCTGTTACCTCTTGGTCCGCTGTGCAGCCACCATGCCTAACGTTCGTGACGTTGCTGCCGACCTGTTCATCCAGGAGTACGCTGAGCACCTCCGTCGCTCGGGCAAGATGAGTTGCCGACGTGGGTTGACATTGTCAAGACGGGTGCGTACAAGGAGCTTGCTCCGTACGACGAGACGTGGTTCTACGTTCGTGCCGCCGCTGTTGCCCGGCACATTTACCTGCGCAAGAGCGTTGGTATTGGTGCGCTGCAGAAGTACCAGGGTGGTGCGCAGAACCGTGGGTACCGTCCCTCGAAGCACGCTGACGCCTCGGGCTCGGTCCAGCGTAAGGTCGTCCAGGCCCTGGAGAGCATTGGCGTGCTCGAGAAGGACCCTAAGGTGGTCGTCGGATCTCGCAGGACGGCATGCGTGACCTGGACCGTATTGCGGTCGCTTGCCTCGAGAAGCAGGCCGAGGAGGAGTCTGAGGAGGAGTCCGAGGAGGAAGAGGAGGAGGAGGACGACGAGTAACTAGGAAGCCCTACTCGGTAGACAGGCACCTTATTTTCCTCCTTGTTCTACTCTCCGTCTTGGTAGCCCTTGCTGCCATCGTCCCCCTACCCCCCCTCTCGTTCATCCATTTTCCATCATACCGCCCTCCCTCCCCAAAATACGCGGCCATCGACGCTGCCCCACGTCCCTTGCTGGACACCTTGCCGCGCTCGGTGGTGATGTGTTGTGCTGCCTGCCCCCACGGACGGAGCACGTGCGTGGATTGCTGGTAGCTCATCCCCTTAGGACCCGTATGCCGCTACCAGCTGATGCGTTTCAGCATAGCTTGTACAATTCAACGCTCTATGCCGCTTGCCCTCTCCCATGTGTTGCTATAGCGTTTGCCGCCGCCCCAGGTAGAATGTCTCGGTGCATCATGGCCCGCTCGGTTGGGCAGTGGTCAGTCGGACCGAACATGCGATGTCATTTAGGTCGCGTCGACGATTTGTCTTCGTATTATACTCGACTGTTGATCCGAACCAGCAAGGCCATCTACCAAATACGACCATGGGTGGCGCAGGTCATACCGGCGTGGGGCGAATTGAATATTGGCGCTACACTACTAGTAGGAAAGTTAAGCTAGTTAAGAGAAGAGACGTTATAGAAAACTTTGGGTTGAGACCTGCGAGGAAAAAGCACTACAGGGAGCCCACTGCAGCCCATCGCTCTCGCCTCCCAGCCATACTCCTATAACCGTTGTTTTGCTGCCCTACGCGGATGGATACACTCACCAGTGGACACAGTAGAGTACCGGATCGCACTCTGGACCTGGATGCGTGGCTGCGTGGCTGCGCGGCACGTCTTCCTTCGAGGATAAACGTACGCGACAAACGAGATAAGCGATCAACGATCAACGGCCACGGATCCAGTGGAATGGAGGGGCGAGCAAAGAGAAAAAGATAAAAGATAAAAGACAACAAGATAAAAAGAGAAAGAGGGGAAAGAGTGAACAAAAAAACAACCATATTGAGTAAGGCCTAAGAGGAGAGAGATGCAAAAAAAGGTACAAGAAGGTACCAGCTGAATACCACTGTTGGTGTATGAATATGACGGAAGACGAAACTGGAACGGTACAACAAGATATGAAAAAAAGTATACAGTGGGGCAGTAGGTACCACGAGGTGAGAGGGGGAAGGAGATCGGGCCATGAAACCAAGACCAAGACGGATGCGACGGATACGACGGATACGACGGATACGACGCATACGACGGATGTGGTGTACGCGACGGAGATGTGTGGCGATCAAGCAAAACGAAAAAGAGAGAGCGGGGTATATGTGGATTGGAATCAAACGAAACCACAAACGGCACACAAGACCAAACAACAACAACAAACAAAAACAAACAAACCCCACTCTGATCTCTCGGAGACAAGAAGGTGAAGGGTTTCTGCCAGCAGAACCCTTTTTATTTTTAGTAGAACAGCTGTTGGTACATGTTACGCATGGTTACGGTTACGGTTACGGTCGCCGTACTTCAACCTTCAACGTTCAACCTTCAAGCTTCAACACCGTACCGGACCCTACTGGCTCGAGCCAACAGCACACGAGGGACAACCAAGAAGGGCGCACAGGCGTGTGCGCGTCGTCTGCGTCGTAAGGTCCGAGTCCCAGTCCAAATTCGGTCTCCGCGTCGTCCGCGTCCGGGTCGACGGATTGAGCCTGGGCTTGAACCGGGTCTTCCGTCATCCCGCCCGAGTCGGTCCTGAGGACGTGGGGACGAGTCAACAGCATGTGCGCGTACCTGTGCATGTGCATATGCCAGGTACGCAGTTCCCACAAGCCGAGTAAGCTGGGCTCAATCTGCCTGCCGACCCGACGGGAGCGCACGTACGAGTACGCATCTTCTAGTGATACACCGCGATAGGCCATGAGGTAAGCCAAGAGGATGGTCACGCTGCGATTGGTGCCTGAACGGCTGTGCACAAGGACCTTACCCCCTTGCTGTATGCAGTTGTGGATGTAAGTTACCGCTGGGGCCAACGTGGTCGCCAGAGGGTGGACTTCGTCCTCAGCCAGACTGGGCAGGATGGGTAGGTTGGGCAGTTCGTACACGTTTACCAGTCCTAGTGCATGGGCACCCCAGAGCGTGGTTTGATCAGGTCGACCGTCGGGCGTGGTATCGTGCGGCTTGGATTGCACCAGTGCCGACTCGCCCACGGAGAGAACATGAGTTATACCCTGCGCACAGAGCAGAGCAGCATTGCACGCGTGCTCCGTCCCTCCCAGGTAAAGGTTGGGCAGGATACGAGAGGCAAGCGAGCCGGTAAATTGAGGGTGGTTGATCCACTCCCCTTCAATGACCATATCTTCCTCCACAGTAGGACCCAAGAACGATGCACTGCAAAGGTGCACACACTCTTCGGCGATTTGACTGTCGGTCAACACGCCCGAGCGCGGCGATGGGAAAGGGAACTGGTGCCGTGGCTGGTTGACGGTGTCTGCTGGGTAGGTGTCAGGCCGAGACACAGTCGTTCATGCAGCCTTGCTTCGATGGTGCGCAGAAATAGGACCTGACTCGGCTGCAGGTGAAATTCGCGAAGTGCTTCGGTGTGGGCAAAGATAATGGCGCGAGGAGGTAGGTTGAAAGAGTAGCGGTACATGAGCCAGGTAAGCATCAATATAGATGTGCCCGTGTACCCATCCTCCGAGTAAATTAGAATCTTTTTGCTCCATTGACTGGGCAGCGGAGCAGGCGAAATGGAAGCGGAGGTGGACCCACATAGATTGGCACCTTGCTCGCTGGCAAAGAAATCTGCTCGGCCATATGGTGTAGCCACAAGACCATATCGATCACCTTGTCCACCTCCAATACCGAGTCGGTAGGTGCACAAGCGGTACAATATAGCTCACTCAGAGCACCGGCCCCTTGGCAGTAGCGTTGACAGGATGCTGTCACTTCTTCCGCTGGGACCAAAACAGTGTCGCCATTTGCATCTGCATCTGTAGCTGCATTTGCATTTGCATTTGCATTTGCCTTGCTCATCTCCAAATGGTCTTCCAGGAGCGCTTGGGTCACATGTGCCTCTGTTTCTTCCAAGTATCGAGTCGAATGGTATAGCTCCTTCTGGTCCGCCGTACACGCACCATACTCCGCATGGATGATAATCGCATACCCAGCTGGGTTGTCCACCTGAGCCTGCCCATCTTCGTAGTACCCTTGTGGTACGTCGCCAGGGCCGCCAATCTACCGCAAGCCAAGAAGGTTAGCCTCACAACCCTCATTGGGTTTACCTTATGGTCACGGAGAAGACGTACGAATACGTTAGGAGACACTGCCGTAGCTTGAGAGAGCAAGCACAACAGTTCCCGTTCGTCCTCGGTAAAATCAAGAGAACGATGTACTTGCCCATTGGCACCGACCTCGACGAGCGAAGGGAAATGGCGCTCGAACGCATCAAATGCATCTTCAATGACAAACACATTGTACTCCATCGACGCAGCCGCTTCGCCCCACACTGAAGCTACTTCGTGCCGCTGGGCCTGCTGCGCCTGCGCAACCCATTGCGCAAGTTGAAGCATACCGCTGTGAAGACCCGCGGGACAGTAGATGAAGAGATCAGAAATGCGCGAAAAGAGAGTAGGCTGTCCTGCAAAGTTGTGCAGGTCGTACAAAGCATCTGGCGTCAGCGGTTTATTAGCCATGGGGAGGAAACGGGCGGATATGCCCAGTGTGTCCGTGGGCACGTCACCCCATTGACCAGGGGAGAGCCGACGGTCTGAAAGCCAGCATTGGAAGCATTGGAAACATTGGAACCGGTCTTCCCCGTTGGTTTGCCAGTGTCGGCCGTCGGTGCATAAGAATCATTCGCGCATCGGAGGTATCCACCAACAGGGAATGACTGGGTTGGGGGATATATGTATCCTGCTCTCCCCCGGCCAAGCCGCGCGAATGGCACACAAACTTTGAGTGTGCAAGGGCATGGGAGAGCGAGGGGGGGTAGGGTGAGATACTTGGTGTCGTGCCCGATGAGGCCATCTGGCACAACCACCCATCGTCGTGTTCTTTACTTTCATCCAGCTCGGTTGTCTTGCACAAGGGCGAACACCATTCGCTATCAGTGTCCATACTGGTCGTCGACCCCACACTGACGCGCTCACCGAACGACAACCGGCCCGAACACCGACTGAGACTGTCAATGGACGAGGTAAGTGTACTGATGGATCCTGGGCCTTCCCACTGGGTGGGAATAGCAAGGAGACATCCATCCTCCTCTTCCTCCTCCTCCTCCTCCTCCTCCCCTTCTGAGCAGGTACCGTGCGGAGTGGAAGAGGTAGGCACAGACAGGTGGACGGCCGGGGCGGTACCGAGGAACATGTCGTGAGGTGCGGGCATGTCAGCACGAAGGGTGACCATTCCCCGGAACTTCGGCGGCTCTACGCCCCGCGGACGCGTATGCAACAGATCCGTAAGGTCGGGCGTGCATGCATGCTGGTGCTGGTGCTGGTTGGCGCCATAGAGCCAGGGGAAGACAATGGGGCCAGGCACCTCGGCTTGGTCAAATTGCCGCTGAAGCGACGCGTACTGGGCGGCAGTGATGCGCCGCACAACGACCGACGGTGTGTAGTGGGCGGGAGGGATGGGCGGGATGGGGAGGACGGGGTACAAGGTCAGGTCGGGGTGGTAGAGGCCCCAGGTGCCGTCTGGGTGGGGGCTGGGTCGTGGTGCATGGTGGTTGGGGTCGATTGGTGACATGGCGCGGGACCGGATGATGATATGGGAGGAGGGGGTGGTTGAGTGTGAAGAGTACAGGGATGATGGTACTGAGGATGGCGCAGGAGAGATGAGAGTAGCGATGCGGATATGGATGCTGAGTGGATGCAGATGATGAAGAAAACAGAGGTGCTGCGCCAATAATAACGATCGAGAGGGGCGGCGGCGTGCTGAGGGCCGAGGCGCGCAGTGGGGTGCCTAGGCGGAGAGGCAGTGGGGTTGAGGCCACAAGGGCACGGAGAGCTGAGGAAGTGCTGGGGAAGCGAAGAGGAAGCGAAGGCGAAGCGAAGAGGAGGAGGCGCGTGCAGTGTATCAACGCGAGGGAAGAGGGATGCTGGTGCTGATCATTGTTGGGATGGGGATGGTCTTTATAGCATGGCATGCGATCTGGGGCTGCATGCCGCTGTGGTCCCACCTGTGTTGACAGACTGAGTGTGATGAGTGCCTGTGTATAATGGCCGCGTACTAGGTAGTACTACTGAACAGCAGCACCCCGCACAGCTGCGGGGGGCAGCCTCAAGACAGACACCAGAGGCGCACCCGAGCAGTGTGGCAGCATAGGTACGCGTTTCGGATGCAGACATACGTCAGTGCTCGTGGCGGTCGTTTGGGGGCGCCCACAACCGAACAAAGGGCGGGCGAGTGCTGCGGTGCTGAGGATGCGGAGCAGTGCGCACCCCCACAGTCAGCTCAACCCCAGCCCAAATGCGGGGCATCACCCGTCACGCATCCCGCCAGATCGACACACCCAAATTGAAATTGCAAGCCCCCCCAGCGCACACTACACAACGCACAGTGCACAGCAAGCTTGAACATTGCAACCCCCCAATCGACCCGCCACTTGGTGCTCCGCCACAGCACTCGCCCGTCCCTCCGCTGCACGCATCCCACCAGCCTTGCCCCCCCCAAACGAACGCATGCCACCAGCATGCCTCTCCTCTCTGTTCCCATCCATCCATCCATCCATCCATCCATCCATCCATCCATCCATCCATCCATCCATCCATCCATCCATCCCGCTCGCCAGATGCGTCATAGCCCCGTCACCTGAAGCTTCAAGCGAAAGATGGAAATTGAAACGGGCACTTTTCTCTGCACGCCTTCCGCTCGCGCTCGCCCATCCCCAGTTGTTGCGCCCTTGCCACCCGCAACTTAGCACCAGTTCCAGCCACTAGCCACTAGCCACTCGCCACTAGCCACTAGCCACTAGCCAATAGCCACTAGCCCCCAGCCACAATCGACAAGGGAAAGTGCACTGCCTCAAATGTAGTCTACTTGCGAGCCGCGAAACGCCTCGTCCTCTCCTCCCTCTCGTCCTCGTAGCTGACTGAGCTCCTCGTGGCCGCAGAGGCTTAGGGGGGGGGTGAGACTGCACGTTCCAGCAGGCCAGCGAACGATGGAGGTGCAAGCCATACATACGAAGCGGCCATACAAAGTACAATCGTGGGAGCTTGGAGTAGAGTGGGCAAGGGGGCAGAACGCAAACGCAACTGGACTAACCCGTACAATGATGCTAAGGTCCCGGAGAGATCCCACATCTGCCCACAGGCCGCACTGGCAGTCCCATCGCGTTGGACGTGCTCCGCGCACCGAGCTAGGGCAAACGGAAGCGAACCAAGGGACTCAGTCGGGTGAGGTTGAGCTGCGTGGCCTGCGTGGGGTGGGGTAGATTGGGTAGGTTGGGTAGGTTGGGGGGAAGCCACATGGCAATAGGTACCAAGAGAGGGTATGTTCCTCGGGGTAGCAAGTACCAATCTTGGTTCTCTACACGCGCGTCCCATGGCCTGCTGAACACATTGCTTGAACGCAGCAAACTCGCGCGCGCACATGCCCTGCTCGACATTTTGGTACGAGCGCAGAATGCAGTTGCCATACGCTTGGGCCTGAGAGGAGAGAAGCAAAGACCAGATACATGCACATGCACAGGCAGGCACGCACACGCCATTGCCATACGGTCAGATGGGCCTTCGGGGCCCCCAACTGGCAGTTGGGGGGGGGGGGTGACATGGGACATGGGACACGGGACATGGGACAGAGAAAAGGAAGAAGAGGTAGGGGACGTACCTGTACCCCGCAAGAGCAGCGGCGGTGCCGAGTTCTTGATGGGCTGCAGGTCGCGCACAACGGCGACGGCGGGCGTGGGACGCATGGCAAAGTTACGCCCAAATAGGTGGTGGCAGCGGGTGATCAAATCGATGCATGGGCCCCCCTCTGCCTGACTGACAGCGGCAGTCTTGCCAGCGTTGAGTGGAATATTGGTGCAATTGATGGCGGCTTGACGGATGCGTGATGTGAGGTGGGTGATGCGCCGTGCGTGACGCGTGATGGGTGATTTGTAGTGGTTGGCGTGGATTAAAGATTGTGGCAAACCTCCAGCGCTGTTGGACGGGGCAAAAAGGGCTGCGAGTCCAGCCTTACCACCGTCGGACTTACATCCAATTTATCGTCGACACAGGCGATGTCGGCGGCTGAACACTGATGTCGGCGGCTGAACACTCGCGTCCTGAAAGGCATGGGCTGGCCCGGCCTACTTCAACTGCCCTCCTTGCTACCGGAGCAAAGGAGGCCACGCAGGACGCCACCTCCAGGTCTGAGAACTCGGCCTGAGTCCGGCGTGCAACAACTAATGCCAGACGTCTTAGGAGCGCTGGGCCCTTCAAGCTTCAAGCTTCATTGCAGACCATCAGTAATCAGCCATTAGCGTCTTCGGCTCGCAAACCGTACTCCATCACAATAGAGAAGAAGAAGCAGCGTGCTAGGGCCCTCGCTGGTCCAATTAATAGGGCGGTACTATCATTACCTTCGGTCTCATCTAGGAGTATCTAAGGGCCGGGTAGTACTCGCTACCGGGGAAGGCCTAAGGGATGTTAGGGCATCGATAACAGGAGTCTTCCAAGTCAGTGGTATTCGGTATGTTCGATCTAAAGTATGGGTTCCAGCTTGTTCAAGTGTTTCAAGCTTCAATCTCCAAGCTTCATGCAGTGCGAAAAGACACGATGAAGAGGGTGATGGAGCGCATTGAATATCGGTGGATATTGACGGATGACCGTATGCCTTAGCGTTGGAGCAACGCCAGCGCCGCCAAGGCAGGTCCATTGTCGTTGCCAAACAAGAGATGTTCGAGATTAGAGCGACTGGACCAAGCGCATTGCGAACGCAAGACCATGGCCTGTTGAGCGGCCAACTTACGGCCTTCGCGTTCGAACCGTCCTGTGGGGCGTTTAGTTTCGGCCCCGAGAACAGCCAAGAGCGTGTCCAACGTTTCCAACATGGCTACCAAAGCGTCTGCCCCTCGTTTGTCCCAGGGGCCAAGGAGGTCGTCCTCGCCATCGTCCTCGTAGAGGGAGGGGAGGCGCGACGCGCACCGTCGGACTCAGCCGCGGAGAACGCAGACGCAGTGCAAAGTGAAGGAGAGGTACGATGGCCAGGGAGAGCATGTAGGACCGACTCGAGCATACGCCGGTTGCTCTGCAACAAGGTAAACGCTTGGTTTAAGTCGCGCTGGGCGACCAGGAGGCAGTTGGTAACTAAGCCGAAGTGAGCGTTTCCATCGTTCGTCGCGTAATGGCAGGATGGGCGAGCGCGGCAGTTTGAGCGGCTGACAAGCCCAGCGTAGGATCGCGCCGCGCAGCGTCCATTTCAGTGTGGAAGTGTACGGGGGGACTATGTGGGACGGAGAGGTGGGTTTGCGGATCTCGGTAGGCCACATCGGCTGTCAAGATTGCCACTTCTTCCACCACGTCCACACCGCCTTGTGGCGTGGTGAGCAATGCTGTGGTCAAAGCCGAATTGGGTGAGGTAGTCATCGGCCGCGTTAAGCTCCACGTCGGGCAAGTGCAAGGGCAAGTTGGTATGGACACTTTGGTACACCTCATCAAGTCAAACACGAGTTCTAGTAGGACATCACGTTTTTGGCCATAGGCAATCAACCCGAGGGTACCTCGATCACCTTGCCTGCTTCGTCGACGAGGTGGGAAGAACTGTGCTTGGGCTTGCGCGCAAAAATAGGCGTGGAGGCCAATTGGATTCGCAGCACCACATCTGTCATGGCAGTCGAAAGGAGCGAGCCTACACACCCCGCGAGGCAGACACGTAGTTCCGAGCTCTGTCGAAGAAACGTGTACGAGCCCTTGGTGTGGGACGCAATCAGCCAGAGGGAGCTAGGATCGTGCGCGGCGCCCAGGCCGAAACAGTGGACAGGACAGCTGGCCATCTCGGCACGGGACAAGACGAGGTCCATGGCCGTACGGCGCGGTCCCGTAGGACAATCGTCACCATCAAATCGCCGACACGGGGTTCCGGCTCGTCCGCTGTAGCATCACGTCCAGACCCACATTCAGCGCCGCAGCTGTATCGATCCGATCGCAGGTTCCCCCCAGCTGGGTCAGGTCCTCTGCATACGCACCCATCGTGTCAGCCGTTGCTGTGGTCAGCAAGTCCAAAAAGGCCATCAGCGTCTCGCGACTAGAGGGCAAGCCAGGGCGCAGCAGATGCGTCTTGGCGATGAATCCACCGTCGGAGCAGAGTGCGGGATGGTAGACAACCAGGCTCACCCTACTCTTATCTCCTACTGTATCCAAAAGGAAGAGCAACGTAGACCGGAGCATGCCGAGCTGGAGTGCGTCTTGGGGATCCAGCCTCCTTGTGCAGAGGGGATGGCCATTACAAAGACCAAGTCAATGGGTGCGTGGGGGTAGAGACTCGGTGCCTCGTGTGGGACTTCAGGAGCAAAGGCGTAACGGTCCATGGATCCGTCGGGCGCGGGATGGGTGGCAGAGCAGTTTGAGGCGATGGAGGCGGTAAGGAACGTGAGGTGGAAAGTGCTGCCGATTTCCCCCCCGACGAGGCACGAGATAAGCGATACTGTTTTTGCCTGGCGAGTCAGGGGAAGGAGACATGATATCGTCCTCGATTCCGTGGGGGTGAAGCAAGGGGGATGATGACCCGGGGTAGAGATCATCTCCTCTGTGCGCCCGTAAGGTCGTGTCCACGAAGGGGTACTTTTTCACCAGGGTTTTGCAGGTGATAAATCAACGCCTCCAAACGTTTTTTCCACAGGTAAGCTTGCTGGTCCGAATGGAAAACCATCACAAAGTCAGACAGAGTATCGTCAATCATTTTGATGCTCAGAGCGGGCTGGGTAGGGGAAGAAGTATTGACGACGGAGCGGATGTGGCGGAGGTAAATCCGTCCTTGAGCTTAAGTGCAGAGGGAGCGCGGACCGAAGGTGGGGTAGTAGGTGGCGCATCGTCCATGAGTGAGTGGGGAACGCTCAAGTATCTGCTCACTCGCTTCCTCCTGTCCTCGAGCGTACACAAAAGTGCTTCTTCAACAAATAGACCCCAATTGCCGCACGGTTGTATCTTGGAACACGTCCAGCGTGTCAAAGTAGTGCAGTTCGCCAAAGTGCTCAAGATGGTGACCTTTCCAATCAACGATACGCTCGTTAATGTCCAGTTTGACTTGGTCGCGCAATGCTTCACCCGTTAGCGACGGTCCAGCAGGGCTCGGCAACGGAGAATCACTGCCCTCTTCAAGGAGCGCGTAAAGCTTTTTGGTGTGCTCTTCCGACACACTCGTCCATTCTGGACTTGGAGTCAGGGGAGACGCAGCTGGTAGTGGAGGGGTACGGGGGGCACGGTGGGTCAATGCGGCAATGGTGGTGGTGGAGGCAATGCTAAGCGGGCGGCTGGAGAGTCCATTGCTCCCGTGACGTTGGAGGGTGCGGCCAGGTCCCGGACCATACTCGTGCGCAGACCTCCTTCCCGGTACAGATACGGTCAAGAGGAGGTTGAGCCGTTGCAGTCCATCCGGTCCAGGTTCACGTCGACAGATGGGTGCGAAATCGCTTGTCACGCTCAGCTCAGGTTGAATAATGGTTTTCCCCATCCGCACCGGCTCGACCTTGTCGTCTCCATTGAGGTCGGAGGTGGGGGCGCGACTGGAGGATGCTTCAGAGGAGAGAGATGTGCGGGAAGAAGGAAGAACCGACCCCATTAGCGCAGCCGATTTGGAGATCGTTGTTCGTTCTCCACCGAGGACAATTTGTTTGCGACACACGTGGCACAGCAGTTCGTCATCACCGGCCATAGGGCCAGTGGATTGCTTGCGCAACAACCTAACCCGCTCTCTTCGCTCTTGTGCGGCCCAGCACTGTTTTGGGATCCCCATAGACAGCGGTAAAACAGTCGTGGTGCACGGCATGACCGCAGTTGGGCACGACATGTTGCCTCTCTCCTTGAGCCGAAGTGACAGAGCCTCGAGACAAATGGGGCACTCGGGCTCATCATGCACATCCAGCACAGACTGGATGGGTACCCCACCAAGTACCTTGCTGGGCTGACGCTCGGATGTAGATGTGGCCAGATGGGTTTGGCTGCGGGAATGGCTGTTAAGTGACGCACACTCGGAGGAGGACGCAAGTGTTGAGTTGTCCACGCTGTGAGAAAGTGTCAGGCGGCCTGTGGAGAGGTTGGGGACAAGGTCGAAGCTGGTATTAGAGTTTCCCGATTGGTACGTCGAGGGCGCTGGGGAGGGCGTAAGGCAAGGGGAGATGGGCTGCTGGAGGGGAGTTGGGGTAGTGAGGCTAGTAGCCGAGTTGATCCGCTCTCTCCGCCCGAGTAGACTAGCGAAGCGGCTGGAACGTTTGCCAGGCGGGGCAGAGCCTGCAGGGGAGAGCTGAGCAGACCCTTGGCGGTCAGAGCGGCGCTGGTCAAGGCGCTTCAAGGGTGAGGCGTGCGCAGGGGCAGATGAGGGTACAGATGCGGGTGCAGATGCAGGCGTGCTAGAGGAGAGCATACCAGAGGGCGAAGAGGATGGATGGTAGATGCCTAGGGGAACCGTGATTATGTCGTCAGCTTAGGGCCATTCCGGGAGGGGGGAGGGAGAAGACTGTACGCACCACCCTGTTCCAATTCCCACGGAGTCACTTCTGCAGCATAGGCTCGGGCTGATTCAAGAGCGGCAAGGGCAGGGGACGGGGCGGGCGGGGCGCCGGCAGTGGTGGGGATGAATGCGGGACTAAACACGCTGTGTGCTGGGACGGAGGCGGGCTTGTTGGATGTGCGACGCACGCGCATCGTCGTGGAGAGCAGCAGCTATTGGAGAAGCGGGGGGGCGACGTGGTAGTGGTGGTGGTGGCGGGGGGAAGAAGAGGAGGGGGAGAAGGGCAGAAGCGCGGGCTGTGGGCCGTGGATTAATGGTGACGGACTGGCCCCCCCAAGAGCGGCGCCGCCCATGGCGTAGATGGCATCGCGTGGAGAGTATGAAAAGACCCATTGCCCCCGTCTGTCTCGGATAGTCGATACGGTCTGATACGGTTGCGCCGCTCCGCCTCCAACGCCTCAGGCGACCCACGCCCTGCTCAGCGCTCACCCTCATCGATCATCGACCATGGATCCTCCGCTCGGCCCAGCACGGCGCGCGTGTCAAGCCTCCAGGGTCCTGCGCCTCCGATCACAGATTTGGGCGCCACCCAGCGCGCACACCGCCCCCTTGCCCCCGCCAGCACCAGCGCGCACTTCCCCCGCACTGGATGTGCTGCCGCCCTTGGCGCATCATGCATGCCATGCATCATATCAGCGACCATCAACCATCGACCATCAAGCTTCAAGGTCACAGGGCACAGGGCACTGAGTACTGAGACTGCGTACGGAACATACTGGACACCATGTTCTTCAATCACACGCTCGCCTCCCCCTATCGCCTGCCATTCTAACCACACCAGCATCGATACCGATCATCAAGATCATCGACGACCTTCCGATGCCGCCACGGGCTCACTAGTCACTCTTACGCTGCTCAGCCTCAGCGCTCAGGCTGAGCCAGCTCCCACCGGCCCACGTTTTGTTACAGTACGTGCTCCGTGTTCTGTTGCGACGGTGCTGGTGACTGGCTTCACCCATCGCGGGCACTGGGCACTTCCGGCCTCACTGTTTCCGAGGCTCCGCGGGCTCCAAAGACTGCTGCGCACGTACCCGCGTAAGCCACCAATGTATAGCCTTCTCCTGTAGCCTTCGTCTTGCTCCCACCAACGCCTATCTCTCGCCCGCAATCGATCGCCTACGCTACTGTCCTAAGGCCTAAACGCTCCAGCTTCAGCAGCTGTTGCGGTCTCTATCATAGCCAGGTGGACCAGGACGTCGCTACAGTTTTCCATGTTCAACGTTCAACGCGTTCAGCGAACATACAACACATCCAGACCCACTTTAACCCCATCTGCTTTTCACCTTGAAGCTTCATGCATTATGCCTCGGCCTCATGCACCTCATGCCTCATGTCCACACGTCCCCACGAGCGCCGCCTAAGATTGACATGTGATAACTGCCTCCGCACCACGTGTCATCATGTCACATGTCCATGTCATTTTAGTGCCACAATGTGTCATGTGTCAAGCAATGCGTCGGGATAGTCCTGTCATATGTCCTTTTGCACGCTCATGCGCTTTCAAAGGCACTGCGCCATGTGACATACGGAGGAGGCGTACAGGGTACACATGCGGATTCCACACTTTCCCCCACCGTCTCCGCCTTTCTCTCCGAGGTCCACACGATCGATATATGCACCCACAAAATCAATCCAACAAAATCCACTTCTTCTATCAGTACATCAGTACATCAGTTCCGTGCCGTGTCGGGTGGCACCACACAGCTCCTCTGGGCGTCTCTCCACATCATGCATCAGCAAACATCTTTAATCCATACTCCTTCCAAACCATCGCGCGCAATGCCGTATCTCAGATCTCACACGTCACGCGCCACACGTCCTCCCGCATTTTGTGGAAAGATCCTCTATCTCTGCGCAGTCCTTCTAAGCTGTCCACAGTAGCAACCAAACGCAGCACAGACATTCCAGCGCGGGTCGAAAAGGACGGCAAAAAGAAGTTCAATGCGCTCATCAAGCTTGAAGCTTGAAGCTTGAAGCTTGAAGTAGAGGACAGGCCCCTGAGGCTCAGAATTGAGGCTCAGGCCGAAGGGGCCTGACGCGTGACGAGTGGCAATTTCAGAGACACTGCCAAGCAGCTAAAGCGGGAACTGCGCAAACCGTTGCATATATGGCGGCCCACACGAGCAACGGTAGCCGGTAGCCGGTAGCGGAGGAACCTGCTGCCATATGCCAAGAATGCTTCATCTACAACCCTCGACCCTCTGTCCAGTTCCTACGTAGCGGCACATCTTCCAGTTTTGAGCCTATACTACCAGGGCCTAACAGTTGGTAACTATAGTGCCTAGCAACGTGTAAAAACAGGTAAAAGCGCATATACAGCGCGGCCCACTCTATCAAGTGTGGCTAAAGCGGATGCTATGTAGGTCTAGCTGCAATCATTAATCATTAATCATCGGTGAATCATTAATCAATCACCAGTCACCAATTGGGTTGTTCGTCACGCGTCATGCATCATGCGTCACGCAGTTTGTCAAGCACCGATCATTGATCGCCTGCGTGCGCGGTTTCAAAGGGAGCAATGTGCGGCCAAGTGCGGCCCCGAGTGCAAACGGCTGGCGGCGCCGAAGAAAGCATCGAAACTCCATCTTCCAAATGCCCTGCTAAGTGCTAAGCCAGCCTTGAGTACAGTCACAGTACCAGTACGCAGTACTCAGTGTTACACAGTCCCATGCATCTCACTCTCGTACTTCGGAACCGGGGCGCACGCGCAACTATAAGTTATGTAGATCTGCTGCCCTTTCTGCCACCCAACTTCCACAGCCCCTAGCGCCTAGCCGCCCATTAAAGCCCGAAGGCCGAGAACCATCCAATATCCATACTCAATCGATGATTAATCCTGTATGCAACACGCACGCCACAAACTCATTCATCAACAACATAGGTAAATAGGTGTATCTCTATTCTTACTCTCAGATGCCAATAAGCTTTGATCTTCAAGATGGAGCCGCTGGCTTCTGTTGGGCCTCGGGTTCATGCGCTCAAGCCACACCTAGGCCGCGTTCTGATGTTCAGGCCGCGCTCAGGCCGCACTCCGGCCGCGCTTATAGGCCTCTCATGCATCTCATGCCACACATGCCACAGGTCTGGTCTGAGGCCCTGAGGGAACTATACGGCCTTGTTATGTCGTCTATGTTGAACTTGAAGACCAAAGCAGGATTCTGGTAGGTAATCGATAAGGGCGAGATAATCGATAAAAAGACAAGGCAAGAAATCGGATAGATGCTCCACCAGGCACCACCGCCAATGCTGTGACCTGTTGTGGCCTACTTTTGCTGCATGCACGAACACCCCCGAGAGACGGGAAACGAAGTAGGATGTGATGGATGACGATGATGGTGGTAGTATAATTAGAGAACTTGGGGGCCGGATGGTGTAGCAGGTGTAGCGTGGTATAACGTGGTGTAGCGTGTTGGGCTATATTACGCTTGTCTGAGACACCGAGGCGCACGTGTACGTAGGAACAGGACAGCGTGGACCAATCGGAGCTTGGTTGTGGACTTTTGGAAAGGGTGTGGAGTAGGTACGTAGGTGTCGGTCGAAGCGATGAACTCAGCCTGAGTACGTAGGACTACGGCAGCGGCGTATCTCAGATCTCAAATCTCGAAACTAAGAAACTATAAAGAGAAAAACGCAAGCAATTTTACTACCAGTAGTAATAGTTTGCAAAGACGGACGAAGCATTCTTTTTGGCTCTCTCGTCCCTCGGTCTCTCACGGGTGACCTCACCTTTGACTTATTCGTGTTGTGGCAACCAAACCTCTCTCTCCAGACCTTCCCCCACTGCCCGGCCGCTAACGAACAACGCTCATCAACGCGTGCAAACACAACCCACTATCTGTGCGAGTCCGACCGAGAAGGACAAAATTTCCGACGTGGCTTTTTTTGCCAGCAATTCAACGTTGAACGTTGAGTGTTGTTGAGTACTGAACTCAATTACTCAGTCTGAGTATTCAGTTTGAACGCTCTGAGATCTGTACCTTTTGTACCCTTCTGTACCACAACAGTAAGGCGAAGTAGCTTGAGGCGATGCGTGATGCGCGATGCGTGGTGTTGATGCTGATATTGCACTGATACATGATTACTGGGTTGCCTCGTAACGCGTAACGCGTAACGCCGGTAACGTTGAACATGACTCGTATTTTTGACGTGCTGAGAGAAGACGCCCAGGAAGACGCACAACCGGTAACCGGTAACCAGTAACCGGCCACCTCTCTTCGATCATCGCAACGTACGCAACAACTGTACATGTATATGCACTACCACGACCATTCGGGCGCCCCCGTCCCAAGCGGCCCAACGTGCAGAAGTTTGTTCATCACTATCGAAAAGCCTACTACCAAGACCCCAGGGAAATTAATGACCGAAACGGCTGGTCTATCGTGTCGGTGATTGATAACGTTCGCGAGAGAAACGGACCCACTCACATTATAAGGAAGAGATGAGATGTCTGTGGATGATTCGATGATATTTGTGATGCTGTGCGAGTGTGATTTCCGCATAGCTAGTATATAGCGGTTCTTGCTGGGCCAAAAAGCTATCCCTGCCATATCCCCTGGAAACCTGCCAAGTACGCTGGAAGCTGGAGCTTGGAGCTTGAACCGTCAACGTACGTGAACGTTGAAGCAGGCTTGAACGTTATACAGGGACTGGGGTGAGAAAATGGGGGGAAATGCAGCGGGTAGGACTTATGCGTCCACAGGGGGAGCCAGTGGCTCGATACCTAAGGTGGACCAAAACGCTGAGCTATCCAACACGCGGAGAAGGATGTGGAATCGGTCTGGGGACCCCCACTGGCGGAGGGCGGGTCTGGAGCAATAGGGGGTCGGGGCAAAGAAGTGACCCGATGCTTATCAAGTGCATCCTGCAACCAAGTTGCATAGCGCTCTTGTTCTTCTCGGCTTGCTTGGTGCGGCAACGTGCGGGCCAAGTACCACCAATCGTACGACTTGGTATCCGTCACGATCCACCGTTTTCCCCCTAGGCCAGGGGAGGACACGTTGCCCGCGACAGCTGTGATGGCGACGGCGATGGCACGGGCTAGGTCTTGGCCATGGATGAGGTGCAGACTTGATTTGGTCTCGAGTGCTTCGGCGCTCCGAACGGCTCGACGGAAAAAGTTGAGTGGCTGACGGGTATGACCATACAACCCCGCCAAGTTGAGTACCGTACAGGGTCGCTCTGCCGTGTGGAGATCAAGCAACGCCTCTTCTACTTGACCACGGACGTTGGTTGGGTCGATGGGAGAAGTATGGGTGTGGTAGCCGTCTGGGCAAAGAAAAGGAACACATGTCAGTTGGAGCTGGCTATACTTGGGTCCGAGTCGGTGATCCGATTAGCCTAGAGAGCATCGGGACCAACCACGTACCTTTCCAGAGCCCTGTGCTGCCCAGTTGAATCCACGAGGAGTGCAGATGAGGGTGCTGTTGCTCATAAGTGTGGATGAGCTTGTGGAGCACTTCTTTACTAGTGATGGGGAAGACGAGGAGCACGACCTGGGCGGCGGGCAAGGTGCGGACAAGTTCTTCCCACGCTGCATCCTCCGGATCACTGGGGAGACGGAACGTCAAGTGATGAGACCGGGCCGAGGGGGGCAAGTAGGGCCAGGGATTGAATTTGGGCGGAGGGCCGGCCAAGGACGGAGGCGGTCGAACAACCGAGTCTGCGCGGTGGGAGGGGCGGAACGGCTGAAGGGGCGGGAGCAGGGGCTGTGGTGGTGAAGGCATACGTGGTCTTCTGCCGGTCGAGCAGCGGCAGAAGAAAACTGCCTGTCCATCCACAGCCGAGCGAAAGAAGCTGGACGGGTGTCGCAGTCATGGCGCGGACAATGGGGGAGGGCGTGCTGAAAGAGGCGGTGGACCGAGGCCATATGGGACCAACACCGGGCAGAAGAAAGCAGGCATCGTGCATCACGCAGCAGCGATGACGTCACGCCACTCTGACCGCAAGCTGTATTGCGTGTTGGATCGGAAGATGGAAGATGAATCAGCAACTTTCAAAATGGAGTAACCCTCAGACCAACAAATTAAGCAGCACGCTGCCCGACAGGATCTCAGCGCCTCAGGAGCAAGCCTGAGCTCAGCAGCTCAGCACCTCGCTGAGGCTCAGCCGAGCGCCCCAGCTGCGGGCACAGCGCCACTGTGTGTTGTTGGACGGTCTGGCAGGCGGAGTGGCGGAGCTGAGGTTAGGCCTTAGGTTTTGCACCTGCTACACCCGGCGCAGGCGGTGCTTGTGCGCTTACGTCCGGGCTGCCGCAAGTGCCACCCAGTACCCCTGGCCGTACTAGTACAGCTATAGGACCTGCCCGTCCCATCCATCCCCCGTACCCCGTAACCCCCGTTGGTCACGCCGTCCGCAGCCGCCACGCCAGCGACTCAATTGGGCAGCTCGTGTGAGCACAGGTTGGACTCTTCTTCTCTCCCAACCACCACCGCCACTCTTCAAGCATCAGACCTACCCGAGCGCCTCGCCTACTATTAAGCCCCACAGTACTGCGATGCTGCTCAACCTCACGTTCCAAGGTAGGCCCACCCCGTTGAACTGGGGGGCGACTGTACCTTGGGCCAGCTCAAAGCGGCCATTCATACTGCGACCGGCATCCCCCGAGCCTGCAAAAGCTCTTGCCTGGCCGCGGCACCACGACAGCGGGCGCGCTCTCCCGCTGGCCGATCCGGAATCTACTCTGGCCTCGCTAGGCTTGGTCGATGGCCAAAAGATCATGGTCTTGGGTACGACCTATGCCCCTGGACCAGTTGACCGCACAGGAACGGGCGGCCAGCATGCAGCAGCAACGGTCTTGCCGGCCTCGTCGAGGTGCGGGCCAAGGGACTGGGTTGTCATCAGCGTATGGCCAGTGATCCAATGGGAAGGTTCAAAGGGTAGAAGAAAGCCGTGGAAAAGGTCCAGTGGGAGTCGGATGCCTACCTTGGATTTGAAGAAAATCAGTCCCAGTCGTGGGCTCGGTACGAGTGCAGCGGACACAAGGGAGAACCGTACGACTACCCTCTTGTCTTGTTGGAGGAACTGCACGACCAAGTCTACCTCCAATCTTCAAGACGAGACTCTTTTTTTCTTTTCTGCCAGTCAGGCCCAGCACCTCATGGCACCCATCGCGCCCCTCCCCCTCTCCCTTCCAGCCCCCCCATCCACGCTCCCCATCCAATTCGTCATTCGCCTGGTTCGCGATGAAAGATGCCGCTCTCATACCTGCTTTATCGGCTTGTTTCTTTGGCCGCCAAGCCCACGTGTCATCTACCCCTCCTTTTGGTGCCCGACCACCCGCACGTCGAGATACCCTTTGCTCTGATCTGCATGTGCCGTATATGCTTGCAGACGGACGACGCGGTTGGGGGACCCAGGCAGATGGCCCAAACGGGGCGGGAACTCGGGAACCTAGCTGTTGCTCAACTTTGGGCCGCGGCCCATCCCTACGTCCGCGCCGAATCTTCACCACGTAAAACATGGAGCAAGCATAGCCCCAGGTTCTTATGCAGGAGGGAGATTCGAAGTGTGCGACCGATTCGATGGACAGACATTCTTGCTGCGTTACGCTCTACTGCGCTAGCGGCTGTGACATGTGACCGTAGATGCGTTTCCCCCCCCCTTGACGAAACGACACAGACGAATGCAAGTACACGTACACATCCTTGAGGATCGCCGCGGCCGGAAAAAGGGAGTAATGCTGTGGTTTGAGGGTCGCTTGTCTGCCATTACAAAAGACCGAGGCCGATCGGCTAGTTCGACGACGCGCCCGACGGGTGGGCCAGGGCTTTCTTTCAACGCCCGGCCTTGACTATGATCCAGATACGTTGTCTGCCCCTACGTACTATACACTTCATGGTACTGCTAACCGTTATCGTTCTGCTGGGAATATTAGGCGCAGAAGGATGATTCCGGTATAGCACCTCATTTCCCGTGATCGAGCACGGAGAAACAGAGACCAAAAGGGGAGATTGGATCCCATGGTATTGTTTTCGAGGAGAGTATGCAGATATAGTAATAGTACCGTTCCGGTACATAAACCATGACCGTGTCCACCTGTGGAGTTTGTCCAGTCAACACCGACGGACCGTGCATGGAGAGAAAGATGCAATGGTAGAAAGAAAGAAGAGGGCATCTGCTGAAACACCAACGAGTGCCCACGACGGAGATCCTTTGGGACTCCCACATTTCCCATCGCGGATTCACATGCAGCCCGGGTGAAGGGGTGGAAGGGTTGGTAAGTTCCACATACTCTATAGGGAACGAAGAGCAATTCAACATGATCCCGAACGCGCTGGGACAAGAGGGGGCGGTGGCTGGGCCTCGTTGGGGGGCGGGAAGGCTGGAAGCAATTTGTGGTCATCCAGGTGACGATCCATCAAATTAGAAGTTCTTTGAAGCATAGTATGCCTAGCATCGTTTACATCGGGGAGAAGCTACTACAACCCAATCCTCACGGTCCTACAAACCTGTATCACCATTATTTTTTCTCCCTTCACCTATACACGCCTCGATACCACCTACCGGCATGAGTATGATGGCTACACTTGTTCGTTCTACGCTTCACGATGGTGTTTCCGTCATCGTCCCCACAATCTCCCGCTTGTCTGCCCCTGTTCGCACCATGACCGGGGCTTAGCGGCAGAGTAGAAGAGTGCGGATAAAGATCGGTGCGAAAGCAACCCCCGTTTGAACAGTGAAATTTCCACTGGTGCGCTATGTGCTGCGGATCTGCAATTGCAACTGGGGGGACGTGGGAATAGTTGGTGAACAATGGCGGGGCAGACGGGGCACGGGCGCGTACTGGCGCCGCTCCCAAGTCGGCCGGAATGCGGCACGAGAAAGAAAGCTGCGTCGGGGTTCCTTCGCAGCGAATCGGCTGACGGAGGACGGATTTGACATCAGACATCTGACGGGAGGTTTGGCCTCTGCTGATTTGAGCCGTGTAGGACCACCCCCACCCCCACCCCCGTCCCTCGCCGATTCCATCGTCCCTTGCGTTGCCCACCCCACTGTCCATTGGCACGATGACCGACGCGCTGGTTGCCTCCTGGATCGCTCTGTCCACGCCAACGACCAGTTCGACCCTGCCGCCTTCATCCAGTCCCTCGCCGCCGCCAGCGCCCATCCGGCCTCGCGTGACTTTGCTGAGCAGCTGGACCAGGCCGACCCGCTGGTCCAGTTGCGCAAGGCGTATGCGCTTCCGCAGATGGGCCCCATTGGCGCGTACCCGGCCCAACTGCCCGACCGCGCTGAGCCGTGGGTGGCCCAAGCCTGGTCCACCGAGCAGCACGCGCGCCCAAAACTCTGCTGCCCGCCTCGGCCAGCCAGACGGCACGGTACCTGTGCGGGAACAGTTTGGGTCCACTCCCGCTCGCGGTCAAGCGACGTGTGGATCGCGAGTTGGACGTGTGGGCGGAGCGTGGGGTGAATGGTCACTTTGACCACCCTGACAAGGCGCCTTGGGCTACCATGTTCGATCCGCCGCGCACTGTGGTGGCTGACTTGGTGGGTGCCAAGCGGGACGAGGTGACTGTGATGGGCAGCTTGACCCAGAACCTGCTCAACCTGCTCATCACGTTTTACCGTCCGCTCACCCACCCGCACGGCGTCGAGGCGTTGCTCACGCCCGCGGTGGCCAAGCAAGTGCCTGCGGGCAAGCGGCGGCACAAGATCGTGTACGAGGCACGAGCGTTCCCGTCAGACCAGTATGCGCTGCAAAGTGTTGTGCTGCTTGCGGGTTTGCGACCCGAAACGTCGTTGGTGGCTCTGCATCCCCGCGAGGGCGAGGCCACGCTGCGCACGGACGACGTGTTGGCCCGCCTGGACCAGCTTGGCGCCGAGGGCGAGACGGCACTGGTTGTCCTGCCCGCGGTGCAGTACAGCGGGCAATTTTTCGATATGGGCGCGATTACCCAGCGCGCCAAACAGCACGGCATGGTTGTCGGGTGGGACTGTGCGCATGGTTCCTAAATGTGCCGATGCGCTTGCACGAGTGGGGGGTGGACTTTGCCTGCTGGTGCACCTACAAGTACGGCTCAGCTGGGCCGGGTGCGATCGCAGGTCTGTTTGTGCACCAACGGTGGCATGCCTTGGCCGCTGACCCAACCCAGCTACCCCGCCCTGCTGGCTGGTTTGGTCATAACCTCTCTTCCCGCTTTGCCATGCCGGATGGGTATGTGCCCGAGGTAGGGGCAGCCGGGTGGGTGGTATCCAACCCGTCGGTGATTGACTGTGCTGCGCTCGAGGGCGCACTGGAGGCGGTTGCTACCGCCCCCGCGCTCATCAAGGCCGAGGCGGAGGACGTTCCGGGTTCGGGTTCGGGTTCGGGTTCGGTCTCTCCCTCTCCTGGGGCGGGGAAGATCATGCCCGTGCTGCGAGCTCGTAGTTTACGTCTGACGGCGTACTTGGAATGGTTGCTGAGCGACCCTGCCTCGCCTGCCGTCTTGCCCGCCGGAGCGGGGGCTCACCTTGTGACGCCGAGCAACCCCCAAGAGCGTGGATCGCAACTGTGCATCCGGATCCCCGAGCCGTCCTCGTCAACTGTTGCGGCGCAAGCCCAACGTGCGCCCTCGCACACTGCCATTGACGCTCCGCCCCCGCCGCCTATCGACCCACGTAGCTTGGCAGCTCGCACGCTGCACACTGCGGAACATACGTTTGGCCTGGTTGGGGATACGCGCGCGCCTGACATTATTCGCATTGCGCCGCTGGCGCAGTTTACAACGTGGCAGGAGACTTGGGATGCCGCCTGTGCCTTGGCCCTTTCTCTCCGCCTGGAGCTTGCGCGTCCGATGGAATGAGCTCGCCGCGCCCCAGCGGAAGAAACATGCATCAAGCAGATATGGGAACTCGATGTGTGCGTGTGTTGGGGGCTGCAATGCACTGGTGTCAATGTTTGTGGCTGGGGGGTACCGCGTAACCGATGACGGATCATGGATCTACGCCAGACAGGAGGAGGAGAGATGTGCGAGATGACGGGACTATGACGTATCTGGCGAGCGGGATGGATGGATGGGTGATGGATGGATGGAGGGGAGGGGAGGGGGGGGGGGGGAGGGGGGAGGGAAGAGAGACAACGTGGAGATGGACGAATGCGCGTCGAGAGGGCGCTGGAAGTGCGGTGGAAGGTAGAGTGGAGGGCAGGAATGCGAGGGGAGGCATGCTGGTGCGCTGCAAGCGTTCGTTTGGGGGTGCGTGCCAAGACTGGTGAGATGCGTTCATGCGATTATTCAACAGCTGCGGCACATATCTAACTACTACCTTCCAATAGCGGACGAATGAAAACGAGGGAGAGCACATGGAATGGGGTTCGTAGGGACGTTGAAGGGCAGGGATGTGCACACAAGTGCCAGACTCAGGCGGGGAAAGGAGGGGAGGTTGATACATCTTGTATAGGATAGGAGCCTCGCGGGGGGGAAGGAAGCTCAATGGGGGCGTCATGGACGTAAAACACGTAAACACGTAAAACATCACGTAAAACACGTAAAACGTACTAGCACGGGAGAGTCGGAGAGCGTGACACGTGAACCGTAGACCGTAGAACGTAAAACAGAACGGAGAACGTGGGACGCGGAAGGCGCAGCAAAGAGGGTGAAATTAGGGGAACTAGATGACGCGAGAGTAGAGATCGTGAATCCGTGGTAGCAAGGAACAGTGTATAAACAGGTCGTAAGCGCACAGCGCACGCGCGCAACAGACACAGGTGTGAGCGAAGCAGATGAGGTTGATCTGCGGTGTAAGAGATAAGAGAGCGACAGAAGGGTGGGGGGTACGGGGATTATAGGCGCAGATGAGAGAGTTGGAGGAGATGATAAGGACAGCGCTGAATGGGGTTCAGCGAGATGCGACCGAGGCGGAAATGCTGGGGCGGGGAAGAAGGCATGTGGGTCCGCACCAGGGGGGGATAAGGGGATTGAGGTCGGGGTCGAGGCCTCTGTGGAGGTGGAAGTGTAAGTGAATGCGGAGGTGGTCGAGTCGAAGGTGCGCGGGGTGGGCACACCCGGAGTACTCGGTAGCGTCGAAGTAGGCGACAGGGTGTCGGAGGGGCCATGATGAGCGGTGGTGGGGTCCCCCGAGGTTCCAACAAGACCGAACGTTGGTACAGGTCTTCAATCCCTTCTGAGCTCGCCTCCAGGCACGTGGTAAGCCAACTTTGCACATCTGGCACAGCTTGCAACGCATACAACTGCCTTTGCACCCGTACCAAATCCTCCACCACTCGTGCCAGACGATCGTACCGGACCCAATTGATCATCTCGCCCGACCCCACGGACGATCCAGACACGCGCCGCGTAGGCCCGTTGCCTTGGCAGGTAAATACAATGTCTCCTGCTGCAATGGCGACAAAGGGCAAAAAGGGCGTCCGGGTTCGGAGCGCATCTTGGAAGAGGTTTCGGTACTCGGTAAAGTTGCGGCCCGGCAGAGTCATTGCCTCGTACACCTGGCCCGCTCCTTGTACTTGACCGGCAACAATTTCCATGTCTTGTGCAGACGACGTACCGCCACCGCGCCCAGACCGCTTTGGAGGGAAAAGAAGACGTGCAGGTTTTGTAGCAGCAGGCATTTCTGTATCAGATTCGAGGTTAGTACGTTTTGTCTTGGGTCTCGTTGGTGATCTGTCTTGTGTTTGAGACACACAGTGAAGACAATGGCAAAGGGGAGAGGAGGGGAAAGAGACGTACGCGGAAAGTTTGAGAAAGTACAGCAGGGCGTCTTTGTCGTTCCTTGGCCGTGTCGTAGCCAAGATGGTGGTTTGGACCCACTGGGCAATCTGGTTGCTCAGGTCCGAGAGGTGTTGATGGGCCAGTTCATCCTCGCCCCCACATGGTCGAAGCGCGAAATCGAGGTCTTAAGCGGCGCTACTTGGCCCAAACTGCTCGGGCGTGATTGACGCATACAACGGCTTACACGAGTTCAACTGCCGTGCCAGCTCGCCCGTACCACATCCATCACATTCGCTGTCCCTTCGCCAACCGAGCTAAGAGCGAACGACTGACATTGGTATTGGGCGCTCCCGAGGTCGACCAGCCGGACGTATAGAGTGCCTCAGTCGACTGATCGAGGGCGGCGGGTCAATGCACCGGACCAACTCGGGGCGCGGGGCGTCAGTCCCTAGCACGATCCGCATCTGAGCTCGTTTGCTGCCCGTTGCCCTACGCGTGATGAGCGCCAACAAATCCGCCGCGCCCGCCAACGTAGCAAGCTGAGTTAGGGTGGGCAACAACTTTGGTTCGTCCAGGTCCGGCCGCCAGAACGCATCTGACATCTAGAGCCGGACAAACGAGAGGATATTGGTCCGGGTAGCTCTTGGCGCTCGTGGGTCCACGTACCAAAAGACGTTGCGCCACCTCAGTCGCATGACAAAAGATGGCAGGGTCAAACAAATCGTTGGGCCAACTGAGTGTCCATAGGGCGATGGGGAGCACTAGGCATCCAACAAGCCGTCCAAGGTACCTCCAAGAAGGAACCTTCCGGATTATACAGTACCCCCCTATCGACAGGTGCTGAAGGGGGCACTCGTAGGAGGGGCGGGCGAGTTCCCTTGACGCGGCCCGGGGACGATCGTGGTAGTGGCGGCCGAGTTCCCTTGATGCGGCTCGGGCGCGCTCGGGGAGGGACGGTCGAGTTCATTGACGCGGCGCGGTCACGTGCGAGCGACTTGGGCATTTCCGGTGGGAACCCTGATCGTCGTCGCACACGTGTGAGACTCTCCACGCCGGCCCGCGGGGGACCGTCGAAGACGTTGAGCTCGACCGGGCCGGACGGAGGGCGAGTTTGTTGCGGAGCAACGTCATGGGTTCGAGGGATGAAGAAGAAGACGTGGCGGCGGTAGTGGCGGTAGTGGGTAGTGGTGGTGGTGCCACTTGTACTGCCGGGGGTGCTGCAGGTTGAACGTGGTGAGGCGTGGGCGTGTGGAGGTGGGTCTCGATTGCTCGTGGAGAAAGCTGTTGATGCAAGGGTGTAAGGTTATAACTTTTCGTCCGGGTCGTCGACACGAGCGAAACGTGCCTGGCCACGGTCTCGTTTGCGCCGGTGAAGCCCCCCGTCGTCCGAGAGCGATCCTGGGTCGAGGTCGGGGCGGAGTGGTTCGTGCAGATGGTCTATCGGCGAGGAGGAGAGCAAGACAAGCTTGGCTTGTCTTCTTGGATTAGCTCCATCAAATCCGTCACTTGGGTCACCACTTCCTCCCCGACCCGCCCAAGTTCCGAAGCGGCCGAAATTGCGCGCAGCCAAAGGCGATACTTTGGCTAGAGTCCTCGGCCTCGCCTCCGGCATCCATCACCGTCATTTGGCGCACCGCACCAACAACTTGGACGATGCCTGGACAAACTCGGACCGAGACAGACGGAGGGACGCGAGGGCGCGTCCATGGGCGCTTCCGTGGCCCCGACTGCTTTGCTGGTCCCAACAAGTCGGTCCCAAACCATAGATAAGTAGGTGGATCCCATCGTACACGACCAGTCGTCGCATCCACCAGCTGTTCCGACGAGGACGATGCTCCCTGCGGTTCCGATACGACACGTCCAAGGCAGGTTGGGAGCGGGCGAGTGCGCTGGCGCGTACGTGAGATAGGACAGCAGTGGAAGAGAGGACAGGCAACCGCCAAGCTCAGTTGCCTCCTTGATCCTTTGTACGTGCACGTCTATCGATCCTTTTTCTTCGCTTGAAACGCATTCGGGCGATCTCAAGGACAGTGTGGACCATTTGGTCGGAAGGGACGTGAGCGTTTGGGGTTGATTCTGAGTTTGGGTCCGGATCTGAGTTCGCAGATCGATGTTGGAAGCGATGGCGGCAGCGGTAGTCTGCACCTCCTGATCTGCCTGGTCGGCATTGCGTCCAGCACGTCTCCCATGGCCGAGATGATGCGATGGGCACAGTTGATCAACTCAGTCTCCAAATTGGGCGACTGGAATAATGGATCGGGGGTGTCGCGAGTTGGTTACGAGATCGAGCAGGCGATGTACGCTAGCTAACAGGGTTTTACGCCGGCTAACCACGGTAGGAGTGAGTAGGTCGACATTGTCGCTATGCAACAGTGGATGCTGGCCAGAGCAGAACGCACGCTCACACGCAACACACGAGCATCGGCAAGGTAGAGAGACCGCCTGTGTGCCCGACGTGGGCGGTGAGGCGCATGCAGCAGTGGTAATGGCTCGGGACGCGACGGTGGTGGGCTGGGGCGGGTCGGGATCCGGCACGGATGATGGGAGCGGGAGACGGGGCAGCATCTGGTCAAAGGAGGCTACATGGTTGCTAGGGAACCAGCCGCGGAGCCCGTCCATGTCGCCGTCCCACCAGCCGCTGGGTGGCGGTTGTACACGAGTATCTGGGCGCCGGCGACGAGGGGCAGGCAGTTGGTCTGGCCGGGGGCGGGGGGTGGTAGTGGTAGTCGTACAGGGCATAGACCAGGTCGGGCATGCCGTCCCCGGGGCCAGGAGAGGGCCAGGGGAGGGGGGGTGGACATGGTGGTGGGGTGGGGTAGCGGGGGTGGGGGCAGGGCGTGGCAGGCAGGCGACGGAGGATTGGAATGTGGGAGGGGGGGCGAGTCTGCTGTGACACATGTGATCGGGAGCCTCTGAGATCTGGGACGAGCAGTCTGAGCAAGATCTGAGATGGGAGACGGGGGGGCAGCACTGGAGCAGCCTTGGCGCAGCGCTGGAACAGCACTGGAACAGACGGAGCAGCCTGCCCCGGCCGGCCGCACTCTTCGGCCAGAGCTTCTGAGTCCGGATATAGACGACTAGTGACTAGAAGAAGCGTCAGCGCTTCAGCGCAGCACAACAGCGCCGGGTGCGACGCGAGCCGGCCGCATTCCATGCGTATCTGCCGCCCATTCTCTCTGCTGTCTGCCTTCCCCATGCAATGTTCAAAGTGCTCTCACGCGTGCGCCGCCGACCGGTGCCTGATGATTACTGTGTATTGGAGGTCCTGATTACTGCTGCTCGGACGAATGCTTCTGGTGATTATGATTGGCCACCGCTGTTCCACCCATCGGCAGGCACAGGACTATACAACAGCAACCCAGGATGTGAAAAAGTGACCGGTAGACAGAGTAGAAGAACCTGGTGGGACGTTGGGTGGCGGCCAATCGCAAAAGAACGTCGCGCGCATAGAATGCAGCGCCCCCGGGCAAGCCTAGCACATCTTACAAGTCATCCCAACCGTCGGCTGTGCGTTATGTGTTGCCCACACACCTGTCGACAAGATCCTTGTACCGAGGTATACGTGCAATTGGACGCACCATGCATCATGGCTCTGTTAATAGTAAACGCTAAGCACGGACGACAGACAGCCGCGACGGGCTTCTCATTGAAACCGTGCTCCCCTCCCGCTTCCTCTGCCCTATATAGTACTACTGCTCTGTCTTGTGGTTTCGCGTCCACGGATGGTACGCCGCCCATCTACAAAGCATCCTTAGAGCCTCAGGCCTTAGGCTTTGTTGTGAGTCGTTACGTCGTCAAGCTTCAAGCTTCAAGGAATGAGTATGATTTCACACGCCACGAGCTGGAGCTACAGGACAAAGTGGGTGAAGATCTTTTTGTGTGTGTTTTTTGTCCAAAGAAAAACACAAAAGAAAAACAATAAAGAGCAGGGTTTCTTTTGTGCTGTTGTAGGCCACGGACCAGCGTCACGTCCGTCACACGCGGCCGTCACGCGTCACGCGTCACCGACGGCTGACTGGTGCTTCACCGTGACGCGCGTGACCTGCGGGCAGGATGCAGCACAGCAACAGGGTTCGGGCTCCCAACTATAAAGCCCCAAAACGCGCAGGTCAGTACTATATATGGACCCGAGCGACTACTAGCGCTTATTTGCACTCTCCACATAATAACCTCCCCGCAACACCCTCAGGCCTCAACCAGAAACCCCGAAACACTTCTTCGCCACTGGATGGCTCAGCGCTCTGTCAGCATATCACTGTTAGGCATTATATATTCTCATGGCAAAAACACTGTATGTGTGCCATCTTCAACAAACGCACAAACAACTATGAACTCCCTCTATTCCAGGAGACTCTTCGGTATACACTCGGTCCTCTCTGTACTTGGTACTCAAAGATATACTCTCCCCCTTCACGGGCTCAGCGCTCACAGCTCACAGCTCACAGCTCACATGCTGAGCGCTCGGCGCGGAAGAGACTCATCAGAGGGTCAGTTCAAAGCAGTGTTTGTATCCCTTAATATGTCGGACTTGGACGTTGCGCTTGAATAGCCCTCGCCCTCCCCCCCTACTCAGCCCGAGGCACTCAGTACTGTACTCAGTTGAGTACTCACAGGGCTGGCACATCTCCGTCACGCGCGTCAGGGGCGCACCCTCATCCTCGCTCACGACGCTCACATTGCTGACATCATCGCTGGCATAAAATGCACACCACACAAGCATGAAGACGATGGCGCTGGCACCTTTTAACAAACAAACAAACTATCCTATCCCTCCATTTGTTTTGTGTGCCCGTCGACTCAGCGTGTCAGGCCTCAGGGCTTCAGGCCCCTCAGGCTACAGGCCACAGGCCTCCTCACACACCTCACAGGTCTCAATCATTGGCCTCAGGCCTCACAAGCACTACCTTTCAGTCACTTGCTCTCCTGTGTTGGTCACCTACTGTCACCATCGCCTAGCTGCAAGGCAAACAAACCCCAACGACAGGGTAGGCCCCGAAGAAAACACCGGAGTCTGTCGGGGTGCGTATAAGTCTCCTAAGGGATCTAAGACCTAGCGCCGATCGAGTCGACGATCAAAACCTTTTTACCCGGGTACCCTCCATGCGCGCATCAGTACCTGAAGTAAAACTAGTTGCCCCAATGGCTCGCATTGGACACAGATTCGTCCGCGCGTCCGTATATCCATGGATATATGTTGAAGGGTAATGCGCGCGGTACATCCCTCCGGTAGCATGTTTTGGATCTTGCATGCCAGTCTGTACCATCACGGTATAAGGTAAGGTTTAAAGAGTAAAACGCGTAAGGCATAAGACCGTTTTAAGCGTTAAGGTGGGTAGACGCGCTGTACCTCTCCCGTTACGCGTTATTCTTCAAGAGTTGAGCGTCGATAGCCATGGAAGGGACTATCAAAAACGATATATCCTCTCATCCTCCAAAAAACCGTCTTTCCCTCTCACATCATCGTCATAATATCTCTCAGGTCTCAGCTTTCATCACGGTAGCTCAGGATTCGGTCCTCCGCACTCTCTCGCAGTGTCGAAGCGTATCCAGCTTGGTTTGGTCTTCTGCTCTGTTTTTTTTTGTGTCCATCACACTTGTGTCCGTCATTCTCTCTCTCGTTCGGTCGTTTTTCTTTTGGGGTCCTTATTGTCTTTTTGGTACCCGTCTTCACAGCGTCTCTCCTCGTATGCAACGCACTTGTCCCTTCTTCTCTTTACTGAGCTATAGAGAAGACATACCGCAACCTCTTCACCACCGTGATTTTTTTTGCTATCATCTCGCCAGAGTGAACGTTGAAGATCTTAGTGACCGATGGGAAACTACACGACGCATTTTGAGATAGAGAGTCGATCAGTACACACATATGCGTCACAACAGAGGTTAAGATCTAAGAGTATATCGATACCTCCGTCAGGGGTCAGCAGCAATTGATGTGTCGATGGTGGTCGGTGGAGATGGCTGACCACGTTGACCTTGACCACGTTGACCGTTGAACGTGTTGAATGTACGTGATCGTGAACGTTGATCGATTGTGAACGTATACACGAAGTGTATATGACCAAGGGAAGGAAGACGGGGGGACAGGGCGCATATCCACAGCCTTCTTCCGTAGCGCAGTTCATCGATCATCGTGTACAAATGCGCGCACCTGAAATGGTTCGACCGTCACGCGTCGAGCGCGTCAAGTGTCACCGGTCACTGGTCTCGGTCACATTGAAACTTGTCACCGGGTCACCTGCCTCTTTGTCACCTGTCAATGTCACTTTCCGTCACATCAGTCACCGTCGTCATCGTCAGCGTCAAGTGGAAGCTACAAGAAGCTTTTGAAGCTTGAAGCTTGAAGCTTGAAGCTGAAGGCTGAAGCAGCTTGCCACTCCATTTTTGGCGCACCCCGTCTTCTGTTCTGGATTTTCAGGGGTCGCTCGCGGTTCTGAAAGTTCTGCATGCCCACCGTCCGCATCAATCACAGGAATCACATTGGTGGATACTGGTTCCGAGCTGGGTCGGGTTCTAACCGGTTAGCAGGTTAGCGCGGGTTTCACGGGTCACAACAGTACTAGTTACTGATTACTGTCGCGGGCATTAGTTATGCCATCCATTGCATCAATCCTACTGAGTACTGAGGGTGTATTCGGTTTTCGTTTCTGGGTCCCTACTATTTGCTGCGCCGGAACCAGGCGTACCGCCCCGTCGCGTCTTCGTTCGCCACACATACTATAACCGAGTACTGTGTCACGGGCGGGCGCCGCCAGGGGGCCCGCCCTGGGGGTTTTGGGGTACAATCTCTTAGGCGACGGTAGGTCGACTCACGGTAGTTTCGGGCTTAGGCTGGTTGGTGCGTCCGAGCGGAGCTAGGGACGAGGAGAGGCCTTTGGTGGGGGGCTGCACGTGTGGCAAGGCTGCGTCTGCACCGGCTTGGGCCGTAGTAACGTGTCTGAAGCCTCCGGGACTTAGGGACGGGAGGAGGCAGAGGCGGACAAACACTGCCTCAACAGAGACTGGGAATCGCCGCGACCAGAGGAGGGCTCGCGCGATTGGACTGACGAAGGGCTGGAGGACGAGGTCGGAGGAGAAGTCGGACGCTAACAAGAGAAGCTGCCTGTACTGGATAAATTGGCTGGAAACGGGCAGGAGCCGGACAGGATAGACGGGAAGGCGAGAGGATGACGAGAAAGGACGAGAAGGACGAGAAGGACGAGAAGGACGAGAATGGAAGGGGGGGAAAAGATCCCCATCAACCAGGGGTACAGGCAGGATCAAAAGGGAAACGGATACAAGAGGGGGTGTAGAAAGGAAGACATGTCAAAAGCGGGTTGGTCGCCGCAGGCGCGACCGAGAAAGGAAAAGGAAACGGGAACGAGGCGGCAGACGCCGCCACGGCATTGGAAGCTCGGTGGCCTTATTTAGGCCGGCTGACGTGGACTTGGGCGGGAGGCGACTGTTGTCGCGCTGAGCATGGCCCTTCGGCCACGATACTTAATTTAGCCAACCATCACAATCGGTTGGCCTGCGGAGCACGCTCTACTGGGCCTGTGCGGAGCAGACGGGCCTCAGCTTCGGTCGGACCATCTCGTGTCCGCCGCAGCCCGTGACATACTGCGTACTGCGTATATACTGCGTACTGACCGCGGTACAAGTCACCTCAGCCGCGGCCTGAGAGCCAGAGGCGAAAAGGACTTGTACACTAAACGCCAAAAAGTAACTCTTCATCCATTCATTCCTCAGTGGATGACGATGACACGAAGGACTGAATAGCCATTTTATCTGGCAAGGATCGCTAACCTGCAGTGTTTGGTCGTTTGAGCGAGGTGTAAAGATGTGGGGTGCCACCGCTATCCGCAGCCAGACCCATTTTGCCCTGATTCCTTCTTAGTTCTTCCTGCCCGAGCGAAGCAACAGAAGCAACGCCGGACAAATCGACATGCATGGGAGACCATCAAGCAGTCTAGCGTTTCCCCTTTGAATGGAACTGATGTCGGCTTACGCGTTCACGAGAGAAAATGAATACAGGGATTTGGGAGCCACCACGTAAATACATGTGTGGTACACAACACTGCCTGCCACACCCACTCAAATATAATATCTTTAAGCACTTTGCAACCGCCTTTTGTTGGACGAAGCCAGGGCGGTTAGGAACGGGCAAAGGCAACATGGGCATACGCGCCCTCTTCTCTCCCAAGAAAGGCGCCCGGCTGAACGATGGCCATCTTATGAGAGTGCCATCCGACCGAGGCAGGGTTAAAGTCATTGTCCGCCAGCGCTTGAAGGTGTGGTGTGAGCACTAGGTTCCGAACGAAGTACACGCACCCCCGGTTCCTGCTCCGGGGCCACAGATGAAACGGGTACAGCGGAAGGGATAGGTGAGGGAGGACGGGTGAGAACCAAGTCCCATTCGTCCTGGGAAGGCATCGTCGTTGCACACGGTGAGTTGGACTCAGGAATAGCTCGAGCCCTCATGGATGCGTCCGTCTCGTCCGTCTCGCCGTTCTTCCTAGTTTGTTCCACCCGTTTCGCCCGTGTGTCCACCACCCATCCGCGTCGGCCGGCCCCACGGACCGCACGCCAAGAACTGATGCCCGCACCTACCGTGTGGAGCACAGCAGGCGAAAGTTCCACGGCGAGGAGGTTACTTGCTGCTTCTTGCGGGGGCACTAGGTCCGGACGGTCTAGGTAGGCTAGTTGGTCTGCCAAACTGAGCGGCTTGGCCTCCCCGAGCGGACCGAGGAGCATGGTGTACAGTTTGTTCGCAGTCACCAGCCCCTGCGCCGCCTGGTCACACGAGTAGGCCAAATCTAGAACTTCCACCCCCCTCGCTCGGCTCAGGACCCAATTGGCAATCGAGGTGAGAGACAGGTGCGGGTTGTAGCTCAGACCAAGGTCAAGTAAGTGCGCTTGGGCCGGTAACAGCTCCAGCAGGTCATCGTCCAGCCCGCACCCACCTAGGTCCAAATATTCCACAGCGCCCGAAGAAAGGGGGCTGAGAAGAGTTGCTGCGCATCGTCTCGGGTCAAGGCCGGGCCGTCGGTGGTACGTCGGAGACTGAGTTGGGTAAGTGAAGCACACACGGGCGAGAGGACAAGGTCGGTGATGGCCCGTGAGGAGAGCAGTTTGCACTCGGCCAAACTGAGAGCGGTAAGAACCAACGGTCCCACCGCAAGGGACGCCAGCAGATTGTCGGTTACCAGGGTCCCACTTAAGTCCAAGTGGGTAAGTCGGGGGAAGGCAAGGATAAATGTGTGCAGGCACTCGGTCGGCGCACGAACACCGCTAAGCCCAAGTCGTTGCACACTGGGAATCTGCACGGTAGTATCTTCCCGTGCCTGACTGGAAGAGTGTGAACGAGCTCTTCGCCGTGGCCGAGGACGGGAGGTGGACATGGAGCGGGACCGCCACTGGTCCGTCATCGATGCTGCACGAGGACCTTGCAGCATGGCCTGGACGTCGAGAGGTTGGGGGGGCGTGTAGGTGGAGCTGCGAGTCAGTGGCCTTGGACCATACGTCCACACTTCCGACTCTTCCCCTGACTCCTCCGTGACGGCATCGGGGAGCGGAACAAGGTGCGTGCGCGTGAGCGTGCGTCCACGACGTTCGAGCAGAGGGGGAGGAAACGGCTCCTCAGTCCGGCGAGTGAGGTGTCGCTCAACAAATTCCATCAGGGCAGCTTGGAACACGCTGCTCACACACCCGCACAAGTCAAGTGCTTCGAGCTGCTTCTTTCCTAGTGGCGCGTCGGGATCTTGTAGGTTGGCCCGGATCGAGAGGGAGGTACTCCGTCTCCGTTGGACCGACTCGAGCGAGACGCCTCGCAACGATGCTGGCCGACGCTGAAACGTGCGCCCTCGACTTCGACTCCGGCTCAGTTCTTGGCCCGTCGGAGACAGACTGGTGCGGGGAGGGGACAACTCCGACGGCCAAGAAGCCTCTTTGTCATCGGGTCGGAGCAAGAGTGCTTCCAACACGGGCAACGTCAATGCCGAGTCCATCGTCTCACACGCCGCAAAAGAGGTAAGGTTCTCTCGCACCGCGGTGATCAAGGCCAGAAGACGTGAAGGGGTCACGAAGCGCGCGACCACACCTTGTCCCACAGTCCGTTTGAGACCTTGAGTATGGAAGGTGGAGAAGTCCAAGAGGCGTACATAGCGATGCACTTTTGTTTTGGCAGGTTAGCATATGCGAAAACTCAACACCCAGAATAGAAAGAATGGCGTACATTGCCGCAACGATCCATCTTGCTTGAGCGCAACCACATAACGTTTCGGCTTGGTTCGTGGCGCAGCGTGTTGTCCGACTCGTCTGTCAAGTCCGTCTCGGTCTCAGTCACCTCGGAGGACAATAGTTCGTCCCAAATGAGTTCTAGCTCGCCTCATCGTCCGGAAGCAAGCGGCCCCGAACAGGGAATGGCGCAGGTGAGGAGGCGGCTGTGTCATCAAATGGGACAGGCAAGCCGTGAGGGTGGGTGGTCGTTGGGGCCTTGCCTTTATCCGGGAGAGCAACCACCATGCGGTGCCCCGTGGCCTGGGCAAAACCGGCAGCAGCGACCATGCGTGGGAAGGAGGCAGGATCGGTGGGGTCCATATTGACCGTCTTGGCTTCTCCCAGGGTATCATAGGCAGCTACCAGGAGATGACTCGCGCCCAGAGTGCGGAGCAGAAGGATGAAGCTGAACGGCCACCCGATGTGTACCTCGCGAAAGAGGAAGGGGCGGGAAGCAGCGTTCCATGCCTTGCTCACCAGGCCTAAGGTCCAGAGTGTGTGCCGGGCCACTTTGCTCTTCATGGGCTGGGTCTCTGCCCACGTCGCTCCGGCCGAGGACTGGGGATAGGGGAACTGGTGCAATGTGTCGGCCACGGATGCCGGCTGCCCCAACAGGTACACCATCCGGGCCACATGCACTTTGAGTTCGTGGGGGAGCAAGCCAAGCGACAGGGATTGGTCTGGCATGGAGGGTGGGGGCAGGGTAATACGGAATGAGACGAGAGGAGGAAGGGATCGGGATGGCGATGGGGGTGATGATTGGTGGTGGCAGCGGGTGCAGGAGCGATGGCAAGGAGATGGCTGCGGTGGGCGTTTTGAAGGTTGACGCTGGCCGAAGAGGCAGTGGAAGAGCGGGGTTAACGCCGCTGTGTGCCCTTGTGCGCCCCCTGGCCGAAGCACATCAGCGGTTCCTGGGTAATTACGAGAATTACGAGAATTACTGCAGCCCAGATGGGGCGAGGCCAGAGACTGCCCCCCTGCCTGGCGCGGGGCAGAGCACTGAGACAGCGTCTGGTGCTGGCACCGCCCAGCTGCCAGGGGAGACGGCAACCGGCGGCAGGTGGCGGTGGGTCGGGCCACGTGACTTGCTGGGCCCAGCGCCCAACACAGATGAGCATCCGAGTCTGCTGGGATCTTACCAGGCGAGACTTCCAGGGGGCGTCTGCGGGGCGTCTGAGGTACCCAAGCGACCGCGTGGGGGGGCGTCTCAAGCTTCTAAGCTCCGACTCAGGACTCGGTCAGGGCCACACGCCTCGGCCTCACTGGCCTCACTGCCCCTGCTGCTGAGCCAATCGCCAATCCCCAATCCCTGTGATGCTATGCACAGACACTGTGTGTGGGGCGGGCAGAGCGTGGAGCGTGGAAAGGCGAAAGGTCTGGAGGATCACCATGTCGCGAGCGGCATTTGAATCGACTGATTCGACACGAATACTCCATGGCTGGCCCATACAGTCCCGCAACCTCCCCCTTTCTGCCCGTTGTGGTAGAGTGGAGGCCTGGGAAGGAACGAGGAGGGGCGGCTGGGCGACACCATATTCCTCACAGCCTGGACTTGCGTTGGGTTGGGGCAGCTGGAGACTGCCGAGAGGCCGACCGAGTCCTCGCTGAGACGAGGTTGTCGAGTGGATTGAATATTGAATGTGGCCATTCCGGTTACGTCATCGAGCGTAGCTCTCCTGACGTGTGACGCGTGACGCGTCACGCCCAGTGCGCGTGCATCCCACCATGACGTCAGCCCTCCACATCAAGCCATGGGTCGCTGCTGCTGAGCCACCACCACCACCACCACATCCATGATTCATTGTTGCTCGCATGCGGCCGAGGCCAGCCAAGCGGGCCCTCGGGACCAGACATTGGCCCCAGCAGCCTTCCCCCACCATAGCCCGCCCCGCCGCCGTCCATGTCCTCGCTGCCCTTCATCCGTCGTTCAAGGTGCAGCCCCTGGCTTTCAAGCCGGCCTCGTCCTCGTTGGTCGTGCTGGACGAGAAGGACATCTTAGTGTGCTTGACCTAGCCAATCGGACCCTATGGCGGCAGACGGACTGCGCGATGCTTCCCACCCTATTGCCTTCTCGAACCCGACACGTGACCCCCGCCTCGTGCTGCGAGAACCTCAGCGCATCGGCGCCTATCCCGCCCGGAACCAAGTCCTCGTCATGAACTGAGCCCGAGGCACGACCACCTTTCCGGGCCTACGCGACGGGACGATCGATGCATATGATCAGAGTCGGCTATGCGTCAGCCCGTCCCGATTCTCAATTTCTGATAGAAGAAGAGACGTCTCCGTCGATGGGGTGTACCGTATTCCCCCCTTCTCAACACATCCCCGTCATGGTGCAAATGAAGACCACACCCACAAACCTTCACCATCTCCTCATTGCCTACGATAGCAGAGATGTCTTGCGTGATGTGAAGCCACAGACTGTACTCAAGACGTTACCCGATGCACATTCTTCCGGCGGAATGGGCAGAGGAGCTAGCACCCTCAAGTTATCTGGGCTGAGCGCATCTCCAGGGTGACAAAATTGCTGGTGGTAAGCGCCTTGCACGGCCCATGTTGCGTCGCCCCGTACGGCAGCATGGCCCCCAGCGCATTGGTCGCGACAACCACCTTCGATGTGCGGGGGGATGCTATCGATACACTATGTCCGCTCCACGTGCACCTCTGGACTGTGGTGGCGCACGAACTGCGGCCCGCCGGCCCAGAGTCCACTTACATCTTCCCCGACATGGAGCGGGCTGACGGCCTACTCGAGCGCCATGGCGACCAAAGCAGCTCAGGTTTTGACAAGTTGGGGGGAAGGCCACGCCACCTGCGTTGCTCTCCCCAGACGCTGAACTGGCTAACGTCCTAGCCGGTTCCAATCGCTCCCTTCCTCCCAAGTGGAGCAGGAGCGGCACGTTGCGTGCCACAGCGAGCCCCCATGCTACCGGGGGGTACTGGTAGCGCACGCTCAAGCGTATCACCAAGCCAATTCGTCTGCACCCTACGTCCCCTTGGGCCTACACAATGCACGAGGTTGGGTCGTGGGTACGCGCTTCTCCCACCTAAGGTCTAACCGCCGCCGCTTTGACCGCTGAGACGAGTCCGTTTCTCTTGCCGCCGACGATACGGCCACAACGAAGGCTCGTATCGCGTCCAACCTCGATGACGTGCGGGAACGCGGGAGTTTCCTAGATTCTCTAGAGGTACGCTTGACCAGCTTGGAAGGACAGGCGGCACAGTTCTCCCACCAACTCAAGACCCTCTCTGATGACATGTGACAAGACGAGTACAGCCTTTCATTCTCATTATCATTCCCATCCTTCTTCCTCGGTCGCAGCGGGAGTCAAGGACAAGCTCGGTACCTACTCGGTCGGGATTGCTGAGCCTCGCCTTGGTCTAGCCTCCAAAGGCAACGGGTACTACCAGTGAATGGGGCAGGGGGGGGGATGGAATCATGAGCACATGCATGCGGTCCGGTTGGAGAAGGATCGATGAACAAGCGAGTAAAGCAGGGGGGAGGGTTTAGCGCAGGAGATCTATATATATGGCATACGATGACGTTCAACAGGCAAGCGGCGGGACAGGAAGACGAGCAGAGTGAGTTGATTGGCAACTCGGTTTTCGCGCCTCAAGCCCATACATATGGGCCTCCGCCAGCGGCGGCGAGGTTTTCAGAAGTGCACGGGGAGCGGTTGGGTGGAGAGGGAGAGGGAGGAGAGGGGAGAGGGAGGAGAGGGAGGAGAGGGAGGAGAGGGAGGAGAGAGGAGAGGGAGGAGAGAGGAGAGGGAGGAGAGGGAGGAGGGAGGAGGGGGGGAGGGGGAGGAGGGGGAAGAGGGGGAGGAGGGGGAAGAGGGGGAGGCAGACGTGAGTTATTATCGTACCGAGCGCTTTGGGATTCAATTTGCCATGGCCACAATTCGGTCGGGTCAGTACTAGTGATCCAAACCTAACCCATGCCACAACCTCAGATCGGATGCAAACGTACTTTGCCTTGGCAATGTTGGCTGCCAAGCTATGCCAGGTGGTCTTGCTGGGTTGGTTTGTCTGGGCCAGATGGGCCTCCCAGTTCTGCAGTTCCCAAAAGAACAGCAAGGGGGCTGGATGAGCACGGCAAGGCGCCGGGTCGCGTGTGGCTATAGGCATGCTCGAGGGACCAACCATTCTGGGCCATCAGGTAGGCCATCACGATCGTCGCGCTTCGGCTGACACCCGCTCGACAGTGGACCAGAACGCACCCGCCAGCCCGTTGCGCTTCCGTCAGAAACTCCACTGCTGGCGCTAACACCGATCGCAATTCCCCCACCCCATCGTCAGGCACACCTTGGATTTCACGCACGGTCAGACGACCTAAGCTCCATGCGCCAGCCAAGGTGTGCGGATTGAGACAGCGCTCGTCTAATCCTTCTTCTTGTACGCTCGCCAACAACGGCGACTCGCCCACGGAAAGGATGTAGGTAACCCCCAGCTCTTGCAACAGACCCGCGTTCCGGGCATGATTCTCGTTCCCGAGGTACAGGTGGGTAGGATGCGCGAAGGAAGGGAGCCGTCAAACGTCGGGTACTTGATCCATGTCCGTCCGTGCCGTCGGAAGAAAAAGAGGCACTGTCCGTGTGGAAGCAGTTGTTGGCCCCGCAGATGCGGGCGTGGATGCAGGTTTCAATAGCGTTAAGGAGCGAAGTTGATCGGAGGTGTGTGAAAGTCTTTCCCACACCGTACGTGGGCATAGAGAAAGGCACGGGGCAACTGAGCTGGTGTCTCAGCATCAGGTAGCTTAGCAACAATACCGTCGACTCGGTGTAGCCATCGTCTGAGTAGACGAGAATTTTCTTGGCCCAACAACTTCCTACCCATCTTGACGGTTCGGCCATCTCCTTCATCCATAGTAACAGGTCCACCCACCGTTCCACCGCGCCCCGTGCACCCCATGGCGGGGCACATTCCAGCATGCTAAATTCCCCCATCTCGCGACAATACCGCGTGCATGCCCCCCCACATCAGCCTCGGCGGGGATGATGGAGCTAACGCCGCCTCGACTTCATCGAGGAAATGGGTAACCCTGGGCAACCGTGTGGACTCTAATGCGCCACCCGACGTACGCAGCACGATGGCCCATCCCTCAGGGTTGCTCGGGTACGTTGGCGCATCCCCTGGTCCACCAACGTAGACATGGGGTGCTACCTCGACCGCTTTCACCATCTCTTGAAGAAACGTGCGCTCTTGCTCCTCCACATCGTGCACGTGCCACCACTTCCCCCTGCTGCCAACGGAGACTTGAGAAGGATGGAACGCTTCAAACCCTTCTTCGATCAGAAAGACATTGTACTCAACAGCCTGACCTTGCGTTTGCTCCTGCGCTCGCTCTTGCGCTTGCGCAAGCCAGCTGGCCAACTCAACCATACCCGAGTGCAGTCCGGCGGGACAATAGACTACAATGTCCGACACGCCTGCGTATAAGGTATGCTGTGCACCAAAGTTACGCAGGTCCGAGCTCGCCTCGCCCGAATTCGGTCGCGGAGGAGGCAAAAACTCGGCGCGGATGCGATTGTGCGCAGGGACAAAGCCAGCGTTGCTACTGCGCGAAGAGCGATGACACACATGCGCCGGCGCAGCTACCAGTTTGCGTCCATCCACACTGCCCACCAAGATCGAGTGGGCCGGTTGGGGCGTGTAGGCACGGTACTCGTCCCCTGCGTTCGAGCTGGCGCCGCGACGCCGACGCGGACGACAATGGACCATTTGGTCGGCCCTGGGGCGGGGGACTTGGGCTGGCATGCGCAAGAGGGAGACTCAACGGGTGTCGTTGCTCTCGACGCTCGTGGTGGATCCAATACTCGCCCTCTGCTCAATCGACAGCAAGGAACACCCCGATCCGCTCGCGCGCGAGTCCATCGTATCCTGCGACGAGGTGCTCGAGGTGGACCCGAGCAACCGAGGCCCCTCGTCAGTCACATGGTCAACGAGCGTCTCCAGACCCGCCAGCGCGCGGACTAGCGGGCGGACTGGCGGCACAGGTTTCCAACAGCGTGTCCCCGGGAGAAGGCATGTCGGCCCGAACGAGCGTCAGGCCACGGTACGAAGGCGCAGGCGGAGGGAAAGGCAGCCCAAACAGCGTCCGCATTTCCTCTGCCCGAGCATCGGGTGTGTGCAGCCCGTAGAGGTAGGGGAACACGATATGGGCAGGCACCTCGGACCGCGCCAGCTCCTGCTGTAGTGCGCCGAGCTGGGCAGGCGTTATGAGCCGCAGGGGGCGGGCAGCCGGACGCGGGGCAGCAAGAGCCGGGTAGTGGTGTGCAGCGGTGGGTCGGAGTGGCCAAGGCCCCAGACGGGAGGGGGGGCGGTGGGGTTGTCGTGATCGTGATCGTGATCGGCGGTGGCGGGGCAGCTGCGCTGGGGGCGGGGAGGGTGGCGGCGGGGGGCGCAGGGCGACGGCGGCGGTGGGGAGCGTGGCCATTGGGTCGGCCGAGACACAGCGCAGCACGGGCGGCGGATACGGGCGACGATGGTGGCGACGGGGGTGGAGGGGGTGTGAGGGGGTGGAGGGGGTGGAGGGGGCTATGAGCAGACGGGCAGAGCGCAACAGGCAGGATTCGATAATGCTACGGATGGCGAGTGCTGCCGTCAGGGCGATGAGGCCCTCGGGAGGCCAAGCTTCTGCTGGAGAAGCGAGCGACAATCGACAAGCGAAGACAGCCGTTGGCCTTGCACCATGGCTGCCATCGCGATAGTCGATAGTGGACAATCGATACTGGGCTATCGATGATGCAGACGACGCTCGATAAACGTGTTAAACCCACCGTCCAGTTTAAAAGTAAAAAGCTTATGCGTCCGCTGTCCGCCACTACGGCCTGCTGCCGCCACGCCCCGCCGCACCCGCAGCGCTGCGAGGGCACGCACCACGCCTGTGTGTCCGCCCCCCATTGGCCCCGGCGTGGCATGGGAGCCAATATATTTAGAGCGCACCGCCCCTCCCACAGCGCTACTCCTACTCTTGCCCTTCCGCGGGGCAGGGCGCAGTGCAGGCAGACCCGCACAGGAGCAGTGTATGTCTTATCTTTTGTCACACCTGTGCCACATAGCACGCGGGGCTCCCACGCCCCGCTCAGGGCCTCCCATGTCACATGTCACATGTCACATGCTCACGCTCGCGCTCTCATCGATCTCATCCAATCGCAGCAGCAGCACGTGCCTGCGCATGCCAGCGCTTGCCATTTGGAACGCTCCCCCCGCGCCCAGCAGCCCCATCGGCGTCCGCAGTAACTAGTAAGCAGCCGCCGTGCGCTACGTTGGACGTTGACAGCAGCGTCGCACTCGATCAGCACATCCGATCTGAGATCTGAATATTGAATCTCATCCGCATGCCACTCTTTCCAGCCTTCGCCTGATAGGACAACCCTACCATGCCAATATTTCAATTAATCATCAATCAATCAATCATCAATCAATCAATCAATACTCCAGTCAGTAGTGTGAGAGTACTCAGTACCAGTGCCAGTCACGATTCAGCACTTTTTTGCCGTTTCCACACGTTCCCACACTGCATCGCATCCTCGCTCCATCGCACGTTGGCACCCTGCAACCTGAAAGTTTCCCTGTGCTGCCCGCCTTAGCGGAATGGGGAATTGAAATGTGCAGACGGTCGGTCTGACGCCGTTCGTACTCGGGGACAGGAAAAGGGAGGAAGCAGTTGGCAACGCTGCACGAACTTTTGAACAACTACTAGATAGAGTACTATAGAGTACTGGGGGAACTGGGATTGGAGCTAAGACTCAAAGCGGGGACTGAAAACTCTCCGGATTGAATGCGGGAAGGCCAAACAAGAGCGGCTGCTGAACGTACTGGAGCTGAAGTGCCATTAGTCGGCCCCGAACTGGAGCCCACAGCCACGGTTACTTGGAGGCGGAGGGTCCACTCACGGTTCAGCAGCGAGCTTGAACGCTATTGACAGATCCGAACAGAGCTAGAGACGAGGTGAGGTCTCTCAATGAGGCGTCGGCTCGCGTGGCAAGGTTGGGTATATATGCACCCAAGCGAGCAGGACTAGCGTGCCTATAGTCCGTGGTCCTGAAGAGTTGGCCGGAAGGTAGACGCAGCAAAGAAAGGGTATAGGCCAGTCCTCTGTCACATAACAACTCGGCTCTTGTACTAGGATCGTGGCGGGATCCGTACAGAAGCGAAGACCGAAAGCTGATGGGAAATCGATGGCCAACGATGCTTGTGCGAAAGGATTCGGCGATTCGGCAAGACAAAGAGGGGGTCGCTGAAGCAGGCCAGCGGGATTGCTGGTAAGCTATAGGTTGTAATGCGAGTGTTTCCCAGTGGGTCAAGTACGGATTCGCAAGGAAATGTTTTGTTGTTACAAAATGACCCGCTATATAGTGGAAGAACTAGAACGAAGGTGATATACGGGAACTTGGGAGTAACATTCAACGTAGAAGGAGGAAAGAAAAAATGCGAATGGCTCTCAAAATGAGCACAGATCAAGTAGAGAAAGGGGTCCCTAGGAACAGGAACAGTCAAACACGAAAAGGGCCCAAAACAATAGGCAGGCCTTCCGCCCTCAGTAAGAAAGCAGAAGGCATGAGGGGAAAGTCTCACAACGAGAAGAACACGCCCGGATCAGGAAACTGAAGTCCAGATCCGCAGCTCAACTTAGAGATCACTTCCCCTCAAGACCAAAGATCAAATAATTGAAGTAGAATAATATCGGTAGGGACTCGATCTTGGTAGCCCAGATCGAAGGAAACATGTTCTGTTTAGGCGCAACGGGGTAGATGCGTTGTTTAGACGAACCAGTTCGCAGTGACCCGAAACATGAAGAGATGGGGAGCTAAGGTGGCAAGAAAACAGAGAGCGGAGGAGGCAATTAAAAGGAGACGCCGCCTTTACCGTATAAGGGCAATGGAAGACGCCAATGGATTGACAAAGACGGGAGGTGAAGATACCAATAGATTGTGGGGGGGAAGCCACGAACCATTGTTTACAAGCAGGGACTAAGGCTGAAACACCTGAATAACGCAGTAAAGATCGAGAGAACAGTGGGGTAGACAGAGAAGTGGGGAGTAGTCGCCTCAGGGGACACCATTCCGAGGGGGTGGGAAACAGAAAACAAGCGGACTCTCAGGCTTGCAACGTTCCATCCCCACTGATGGGGACGAAACGTGGGTAAGAACAGAGAATACAAAGAAAGAGACGACTGTCATCGCCAAAAGGATTCGTAGGTAGATGACCGTTCGGCCACCAGACATGGTACAATCCCGCTCCTCTCGATCGTGACTTGGCTGGGGTTGAAAGCGAGCTTTGGTAAGCTGTGAAAAGGCATTGGGCGTTAAGATGGATGGATTCCGAGGAGGCTCATAACGTAAAAGGGTCATGCATGTGAGTCATGTGGGCTGACCCCGGACTGGGGCACGGTCCATAGTTGAGGCCTGAGGTCACTGGTATGAGGGATGATGGATGAATTCCCTTGGAGGTGGACGAAGACGCCACTGTTACATGTCACTGCTCTTAGTAGTAGGGCGAACTGGTTATTTCCGAACATAGAGCCCCCACACCCTCATCTCGCAGGAGAGATGCAACCCGTACGACTCGGCATATGTGTATGCTAAAGGGAGACCCTCCCTCCTGTCACAGTCGGCGTTAAGGCAAGGGAGACCAGAGTCGGAACTAGACCACTAGGCCAAGGGATTCAGCAATCGCTTGTGGGGAAGAAGCAACAACAGAGGACACGGTGCGAAGCGGAAGACACTAGGCAAAAGGAACGAGACGTTCGGGACGAAGAAATTGGAAATGGGAGCGAGAGAAGATCCAAACTATATGACACTTGAGCAAGTAAGTACAAGAGAAACGACTGTGGCAGAGTGCTGTCGATTGTTAACTCTCAGCGTAATACCAGAGTAACAAGAAGTGTAAAGCTAAAGTGAAGGAGAATGTTGGGAGCAGTGGTCCTGTACACAGGTTAAAGCACAACCTTATCACTCTTTCCCCCCCCTTTATTTGACCGGTGACCTCCGAAACCTCCACGTGTATACTCCGGCTTGTTTGAACCCCTGTCTCCTTTTGGTGTGACAAAAGGCTTAGTAGACCAAAAACTACCACCGCGATTGCATTGCTCTACATTTCCAGACCTTTGGTTCCTCCAGTCTTACAGACAAGAGAACAAGAAAAAGAAAGGGAGATTGGGGAATACGAATGAGAGGTTTTTTTGGGGCTACCGGTCACAAATCCCCCAAAGGGCAACTGTGTGGTATAGTGCTGCTGCCAGCACGATGCCACGCCCTCGATCATGGATGATGGATCCTTAACGGCGTTCTGATCCATACCGCATTGAGACGGCAAGAGAGATGGTGCTGAAGATGGTGTAGGCCTTGCGTAGCATAGACGATCAAGTGCGGGAGACGGGTGGGTGTTGGTCGTATTGGAGCAGGATGGGAGTTGCATATCGCAGGGGGGTAAGACTATATAGAGTCTCCCTGGCCAATACACACGACGCCACATTATTTTAGCCTTCGATAAGTTTGAGAAACTTCAGGAGCTTCAGGGTCCACGGAGTTCGGAGGCTAGTGGTAGTGGAACTTGAGGCGCTAAGATCTCAGGTTTCAGTGAAGCCAGACGTAATTGCGCTTCGGTAGCAAGTCAGTCTCGCCGTCCTCCGCCACAGTACGGAGGGCCATAGGATAATGGGGAATCGGGAGGAGAGCTTTGAACGCATTTGCCAAGGCGGATTGATATTTTTCACAATGTTCAGATCGTTTAGAGGTACGGAGAATTGGAGTGGGCACCAGTGGGCACCATTGGTCTTTAGCTGCTGCCCCACACTGTGTTTGTGGTTGAGGCGCTCAGGTCCCAGATCGCTCACGGCGACGCGGTGGCGCGCGTGCGCGTGCGCAGTGACTACTAGTACTATGACTAGTGCTGGGGCAGCCAGGGACAGCGTTGACGACGTTGACGTGTTGACGTCGATGTGACAGGTGTATGACATGTGACATGCATGACACGCGTGACACGACATGTGACAATGTGACCGGTGACCCCAAAGGCAGCTATTACTTGGGCTAAGCGCTAACCGGCCTAAGAGCGAACCCCAAGCAGGCTATGGCCAAAGCTCTCCCTGGGGGCCAGGCCAACAGTGGAGAGGCGCTGAGGCTCCGCGTGTTACATGTTAGTAGCACTGCGGGTACCTGTGAGCGGCAACGGGCCTGCTGGCTGCGACGGCGTCTGCGCCATTTTGCGCCACCATGTGGGGCAGCTTGCGCCTTTGGGTGGGGTAGGGCGCTTTCTAGTCTTTAGCCGAGTGCGTATTTTATCGCCGTTTTCTATACTCGCTCCAGTGGAGCAGAGGACCGGTCACGCGTCAGCGCGTCACACAGACCGTCTTTTTTGGAAGGCGCCCTTCCCGTGTACGGTTACCCACGTCGACGTATCATATGATCGATCGACAATGAAAAAAAATGACAGACCCCCTGAAGCCGGCTGGCTTGAAGCTTGAGGCCCTGTGGGGGAAGGGAGCATGAGAGGCCGACCAGATCAACCGTCAGGATAGTCTTCTTTTGAAGACCTCATTGAGGGCCTGAGGGCAGACTCAGGCCTCCGGTTTCAGAATCAGATCTCAGAACTCGGAACTCAGATGAGTATACTGAGTATGTGCGTTCTCCTCAGCGTCTCATAGTATGTTGGGCAGCGCGTTTGACGCGCGTTACGCCCCCCTCCCTCAGTGTGCTCTTATCCCCCCCGTCCCCCCCCCCAACCACACTCTTCATCGGTCCCTCTCTTCGCTCTCACCACATCCCACCATGAGCGCTAGCGATGCCAGTGCTCTCGAGCAGGCCATCCTTTCCAATCCTGCTTGGCCATCCATCCCTGGGCAGGGAAAGTGGGCTGGTCTTCCCCCGACTGAGGCCATTATTTGCCGAGATGGAGAAGGGTAGCTACGAGGCTTCGATTGCTTGGTGGCTCAACCTCGTCACCATCGGTGCCATCGGCTTTGACTGGATCCCTCTCTCCCATCTGATATCAAGTTCGTCTTTTTGCCCGAGTTGCGTCGCATCCTCAACGTCGACAGCACTTCGGATGCACCCCGAACAAGGCGATACCGGATGCCTCACGCCATCATTATCTGCCACTTTTTTGCGCCTCCTGTCCCACCTTATTTTGGAGCGCTGATCAACTATTGGCGTATGCCCCATTCGTGCACCTCTGCCCTACAGGGCGACTTGTTCATTGTGGCCCTCCTTACCATTTCTGGTCAAATGCTCTTGACGTTTCGCTCCATGGCCATCACCCGATCTCTCCCTCACCACCGCATCCTCTGGCTCTTCTTGTGGGTCTGCAATACAGCTATTGGAGTTATTTGGCTTTACTTTGCCTTTGACACCCACTCTTTCAAGTATGTCCTCTGTCCCCCTCCCCCCCATTTCCTGCCCCTTCCAGACACGATTTCCTAACAGGACTGTTGGGCAGTGAACCGAACGTTGTGCCCTTTGGGTTTAGAATGGGATTCCTCTGCAGCCCCCCACTTCTAAACGGTTCTTGCCCACTTGCTTTTACGCCATCACGTTTGTCACGGACACGACATGTACCTCAGCGCATTGTTCGTGATCCAAACCACATTCGTCTCTCACCCGATCACCACGAATCAGCGCTCCTCCATCCTCAACGCTCTCGGCTCTTTGGTCCGCTATACCTCCTGGTGTGTGGTAGGTGTAGACAAGGCCAACTTGACCGGATCCTCGGCCGTCGCGGCCACGTTCATGCAGACGGCGCTCGGTATTTGCTGCTGGCATGGGCACTAGAGGGGCTAGGAATCGTGTTTGCCATTGCTTTGTTCTTACCCCGGCCACTCCTAATCAACTCAAGATGGCATGGATTCTGCCCTTCCACGCGCTTGTGTATAGCACCATCGTTCCCAAGGTACGTCTTACCCTTACCTGCTCCTGACAAAGAAAGAGGGAGATGTACTGATACAGAGTCGGATCAGACGGTTGTCTCGCTCAAGCGTGTAAGCTGGATTGAGCGCATGATTGCCCGACGCAACTTGGATGAACCTTCTGAACCTTTCGAATCTTCCGACCCGACAGAGCCTCGTCGAAAAGAAGGGATTGCGATCCGAAGTGTGTGCAGCAACACACAGACGTCTTCCCTAACGCTGCGTTTTCTACCTACCGGCCCACGATCGTCGAGAACCTGGTCCACAATCTCCCTAACGAGGCAGGGAGGAGGAGAAGAAGATTCTTGGATGGTACTTCCCTACATGCTAGGACCGAATTGCCTTCGTCTTCGTCTGTCGTATCCTCCCCACGGCCACACGTTGTTAGGTTAGGTTCATTTTTTCCCAGTGTCATCCCACTACTCTCTCCTACGTGGACGCACTCTCTGATGATTGCTATACCCCTTTTTGCTTCTGTCATACTCGTCTTCTTTCTCTCTTCTCATGCTGTTACTCTGTGCCCGTTGGACGCTGGCTGTTCGGATTCCATTGTGCGTGCTTTTGTGCTTTTGCCTGGGATCCTACCATTCGTTTGCTGGGCTTTTTGGTGTACTTTCTCTTTTACTGCTCGCCTTTTTGGTGCACAAAAGTGTGCTGTGTTGCTTATAATTCGTTTAAAAATGTATCGGGAATACGTTTTCTTGATTCTCTCGTTTGATAATACTGCGAGTGAAGGCATCTCACTTTCAGCTGATATCCGATCCCTTTTCTATACCCTCACCCAGGGATGGGAAGAGGGTATACCGGATGTCTCTATATGTGTCTTTTGTATTCCGACTCTTTCTTGTGTACACAGTTTCGTGATGAACCGAACGATATGAGAACCGGAGATGAAGGTGGCGAGCTTCCTGGTCATCATGATTATTAGCCTACCAGTTTACCTTCTGAATTCATACGCCACAAGGAATCCTATTCCCTCTGTTGGATTGAAGCTTTTGAATGACTTTATGAGTTAAAACGCGTGATCACGAAACAAATGTATCCTCACAGGCTCACCCTGATATCTGAGATCTGATACAATGAGGGGACATATACACACGTTTACACGTAAACGACACCACGCTGGCGGTATCCATCTGATGCAGGAACAGCAGTGTAGCAACCGCCCCACGTACCTTTAAAGCATTGTTGCATGAAACTATTGCACTCACAGGCGGACTCTGGCTCTCTCACTTTCTCCCACCCCACGCTGAGCACCAACTCTATCATGAGAAACGAAAAGAAAGGCACAAAAGACTAGCAAAAAGCGATGGGGTACGCCCGGGATTGAACCGAGGACCTCCTCTATACTTGGAATTATTCAACCCAAAAGAGGCATGATACCACTACACCACGTACCCAAGTGCTCGATCGCGGGATTTATACTGCACCTTTCTGAGAAGAAAGTAATTCAGGGCCACGTGGATCCTCCCCCTGCTGTTGCACCGTGGTGTCTCTTCAATGTCTTCAACGCTCATGTCAATTACACCGTTTGTTTGCTCCTTTAAGAAAGTCATTGGCTTTAGTCCTGACATATGGAATGACTCACTCCCCGTCGTGTTTTTTAGCGGCAAAAGTCTCCATTTCGGCCCTCTCATAGTCTGGCCGCCTAGAAGCTCCAAATGTTTTCTTTCCCTTCTCTGTTTTCCTTTATTGCTTCCCAGCCATCAGACCCGATGGTGGCTGACCTCACGATGTCTATTTGTATATGACATCCGAGTTACAGTTTCGACCCCCACCACTTTGTTCCATGAGAATCAATGATTCAGAGGCAACTCTATGCCTGGCATAATGTAAATGTCCTTTGCCATTTTATTCCCTAGGGCGCCACAGCACCATCTCACACACCCTCCTTCTCCAAGATTTAACTTGCTATGCATCAAGCATCCATTCTCCATAATACGAATTGATGTGCCCGATATTCCGTGACGAGAGGCAGGGTTGAGCACGAGTGGGGGGGGATATTAGCAGTACTGTCTGTGACGGGGTTACTGGTTTCCCAGGCGGAGACCTTCCCTGTCCATCAGGGACAAGACTCACGAAGACTGAACGCGTTTCAGATCCAAAGTCCAAGAAACACTGCTGGCTTGAACGTAGGAGGGTCGCGAGTCGAGCTTTACTGCTCGGCGGGAGAGCCAGGCAGCGTCCGTGAGGAGGTTGCACGTGAGAGGCCGGACGAGAAAGCAGGGAATCCCGATGGGCGAGGGAGGGCAAGCAAGCTGATGGGAAAGGTGGTTCTTCTAGAGTGAAATTTGCCTAGAAGAAAGATGAAGGGGAAAGAGAAGACAGAGTCAGAATGGTGGGCGGCTTAGGCCACCACAATTGGATCTAAGAACAGATTTTATAGAAGAGAAGGGAATGAAAAGGAAGACCAACTGGTGTACGGCAAAAGGGGGAGAAACGAAGGGAAGAAGTGAGGACCAAGCGCGAGAGGCACACCGTGAGAGACGAGTCGAGAGACGAGTCGAAACCATGTATAGTGCTTTGGGTTTTAGACGAGCGCGAGCGGAGAAGAGACCATTTGTTATGAGTTTGCCGATAGGCCGGAATTCGAGTCACAAGAGCGACAGATAGAGAACTTGAGTAGTGATAGAAAGAGAAGCCGAAAAGCGGAGCGACGATGAGGAAGTGGAGGTGGCGCGACTTAATCGTGGTCCCGTGACACTGTCGATGAGTCTCTTCTTCCGGTACGTACGTTTTCTTCCTTCCTCATGCTTTTCAACCGTAAGAAAACTCTTTGTGTTTTCTCATCAACACTTGATTACCTGGGAGCATCATGGCTAACACCCTGCCATCCGCTCCAATTGTTCGTTTAGACAATGCGACGCACCCACATTGACCTTTCGTGTGGTCATAAGACAGAGAGTTTGTCATCCCCGAAGACCAGAGGCATTATAAACCTAGAACCGGATGGGCAACATAACGAGAAGTTGCCCGTCGGACGCTTCACGCCGTGTGTTAGGGGAGGCTTGGCCCGTCGCATACTAGGCCTTTGATTAGTTATGGCCTGATTCATATCAGTTGAGATCTGAGAGATCATGTGTTCACCTCTCAGATCTCACAGCCTTGCTCTTCCCAGGTACACATACCTCCATTCCGGCAAAGACATATCCAATCCATCTGTGCTTATTTTCCCTTCATATTAAGTTTTACTGACAGTGCCTCAAATGGGGGATCGGAAAGAGGGCGATTCGCTGGACCCAGCCCCGTCCATAGTAACTGTGGAACTGTCTGCTACTCATGTATTGAGCCCATGTTATGGACTAGTCAAGAGGGCAAAACTTTGAAAAAAAGGGGGTACGCCCGGGATTGAACCGAGGACCTCCTCTATATTTGAGAACAAACCCAAAAGAGGCATGATACCACTACACCACGTACCCAGTGGTGGAGGAGGTCAGCTGCACATGAGAGGACCCGCTGTCTTCACGTACACGCTATTGAGCTCAACATCTCCACCTTGATAGGATGTCCGGGATGGAGCGCATGGTCCTGGGAATCGGCTCCTACACAGGCTTGTGCAACGCACCAAACTTGCATTGGGTACGGGTACAAGCCAAGATGTGCTCTCGTGGCTAGTTGTGCGAGCGGCGCCGTTCCGCCTCTGTTCCGCTCCTTCCTTCTCTTGCGCCTCCGGCTGCCTTCCCCCAGATTGCATCCACATCACCTCTTCCCCTGTCTTGCTCGCCTTCCACTGCCACACTAGTACTGAATGTACTGCGTGCGGGTTTGAACAAAATCGGTCGAGCAGGCCAGATGTTCGGGAAAACGGCGATCACGTGCGGCGCGTCACGCGGGCGGTAGTATTCCGTAACTAGTACAACTATGGCAATCGATGATCGATGATCGATGATCCTTGTTCCTGCTGACCGGTGACCGGTGACCAGGAACCAAGCCGGGTTGCCGGGAAGCTCGGGAAGCAACATTGCCGGTTGCCTACCTTTCTTTGGCTTGAAGGATATATGCGTTGCATGGCCCAAACCAGGGGTCTAAGATCTAACTGAAGTACTGTCGATGAACATATGAACATTGAACGTATGATGGACACCATGTACATGCTATTGCCGTGCACAGCAACGGGGGGGGGGCAAAAATCGATCGCAATTCAACATGCCGTCGCCTGTGCCGCAGGAGCATCACTTGTCTGTCAGAATTTCAGTTACCGAATGCCAGATCTCACACTGAGATCACACTTTCCGAGTCCCCCTCTTTTTCTTCCTTCCCCACACGGTCCGCTTCACGAGTTGCACCGACCATCGATATCACTCAGCACGCCGGCAGTGTGATCAACGTGATCGACATGTGGCCTACAAACACCAGCCGATCTTCTCCAGATCGGCAACCACGGCTGGGGAGGAGAGTTGCTCTGTGCTCTCCCGTGCCTGGTGCACCCGACCGCCGACTGGCCACCCAATCACCCTGTACTAGTTGATATTGTGGGAGTTGCATCGATGATCGATGATCTTCGATCTAGCTTCTATCCCCGCTCGCGCGCGTACCTGGTGGTGGTCTTGAAGCTCGGACCAGGCCAAACGAGGGTGCTTGCATGGCCATCAACCATCGACCGACCACTTCCTGATCGATCAGATCATCCAGTTCAAGTTTAGGGGGATCGCCACCACTTTGTATGGAACACCCCCACTCGGTAATAACTCAGTCCAGCTTCCAGTACACAGCCGAGTTTAGTTAGTACTCAGCTATCGGAGGTGACTTTAACCCTAACACAAAAGCAACAATCACAACGCGCACTCAGTACTCAGTCTGAGTTTCGAGGAGTAGTTTCGAGGAGGACTGAGTCTGTGTACTCTACACTTCATACTCAGCGCTGCCCACACCACCATTGCATATCGGTTTGCACGCCCACTCCCTATAACCGCCTGAACTATCAGTACGTCAGTAACTGGTCAGTACTCAGACTGTACTCTGTGCGCCGGTGTGGTGGAACGTGTTGATCGAGTTGATCAGGTTGAAAATTTAACGTTTACCCCTGACCGCTGACTCTGACCGGTGATCACGGTGATTGGCCGGTGATATGTGAATGTTGAAATTGAGCGCTCGCGCTCAGGCGTTCAGCCGCTGAGCATGGATGCCCCCTGCGAAGGATGAATGTACGGTTTGGGATGCGTGTTTTCCTCCGGCCTATTCACCGGTAGTTCACCCCCCGAAAAATGTTGAATGATAATCGTGTGCACATGGGACTCAGCATAGTGAGTACGCGTACCTCCCCCGGTTTTTTCTAACGACATGCCAAACAAGAGCAACTTCTCCATTGGGAAAGTCCCAATTTTGGACCCAGTGTATATATAACCTCGGCCGCCTCGCCGTCCATTTCGTTCTTCCTCACCCGCTCTCTTCGCCTTACTCTCCTTTACGGCTTCGCGCTCTTCGTCACTCTTTACTCTCCTTTGTCATGCAATTCTCTACCGTCCTTGCTACTGTGGCCGCTGCCGCCGCCCTTGTTTCGGCTGTCCCCATCCCCCAGGCTGGCAGCGCCGTCGTTCTTCCCGACTTGGGCATCAAGAACATCTTCACTAACGGCTCCCTGACCTGGTACGCTGGCGAGTCTCTCGCTGCCCCTGCTTGTGGTGGTCCCGCCCCCACCGACTCGGACCTCGCTGTTGCCGTCTCGGCCGACTCTCCATTCTCCTGCAACGAGTGGGTTCATCTGTATGTTTCCCCCCCTTTCGTTTTCCGTCGCCCGTTGGAAAATTTCCATACTAACCCACTCAACTTTCCTCAACAGTCACTACAACGGCAAAATGATTCCCGCCCAGGTTCGCGACACCTGTGAGGGCTGCGATGCACTCCACTTGGATGCCACCAAGGGCGTGTTCCAGAACCTTGACCTTCTTGAAGTTGGCTCTTGACCGATGTTCACGTCGTCTCCTTCTTCTAAGCGGCTTTTCATCTTCATCTTCATCTTCGTCGTCTTTGACATTTTCGTCGTCTTCTGATCCTTCGACATCTTGATCGTCACCCTTTATGACGGATTCCCATCACATTCCTTTCTTTTCCAGGTTTAAGCGTAAGCGCTGGCTTCCCTTACGCACCTGTGGTATTCCAACTCTTTTGTGGCCATTTTTGCTGCGTGGATTGATTCCCTCGGCATTGCTGCGCGCTGCCCTTGCATACCTTGTATACTACAGACCGCCTGGTGGCGGTCTTGGCCCAAAAGTCATTGCGCATTCATTCTCTTGTGATTCTATCATCCTGGTATATAGCGTCTGTGGCATTTTGAAGATAGTTGACGACAATAGTTCCCCAGGTCGATGGATCGATCAGATCGGAGATGCCGCAGGACTGTTTTGCTCCCCAGGTAGTTTACACGTGATGGAGACCTCCTCTGCAAGGCCCTTTCAGGTACAGGACAGATACAGGTACAGGCACAGGTACAGGGGAAACGGTTGCCTTCGTTTTCCGGTTCACCTATCTGGCGTTCGCAGTAACCCATGGCACTCCTTTTTCTCTGCTACTCTTCTGCTACTCTTCTGCTGGGATACTCGATACGACCGAACCAAGCGGACTTAATTCGAAGCCACGGATCACTTTATTGAAGCTTGAAGCTGATGCCTCGATGCATGCATGATACTTGACGGGTGACGCGCGGAGACCGTTCTTCCATTACCTTCTGGATCAAACCCTAATCAGCATATGACTCGATCCCTCCAAGCTTTCTCCCCTTTGACGAAGAACTAGCTTGGAGTACGCCCCGTATCCTGTGTACCTAGTCCTGCTTCAAGTTCTTAGGCTTCCAAAGTGGCTTTGCCTGGCCTCAGAAGGCCACAGAAGGCATTGCTAGCAACACACACTTTTTGGAGAGATGGGCATCTTCTTATCGCTGCTCCCTGGACGTGTGACATCTGGATGGAAGACATCAATTATTAATTAAGCGTCCTCCGTACTATTAGGTCACCTCAAAACGGCGTCAACACAGATCTCGTAGCCGCCAGATTCATCGTTCAGCTCAACCGCTCTTACCACTTTACGAGTATGGCGCACAATCCCAACCCTTTCACTCTTGAGGTGTTCCACCCCCGTTCTTCCTCGATTTGGGCGTTGGAGCAGTACTATGGCGAGTTGAACGCTCGATTTCAAGACCAGGGTGGATTTGATGTGAACCTCAGTGCCGATCCCGACGTTGAGGCGTTGGTCGATCCCAAGGGCGCGTTTTTCCTTGCGCTCCCCCACTGGAGATTCCGAGTTGCCTAGCCATCCGCGCTGGACGGGCACAGGACCCGGTCCACTGGGTTGTGTTGCGCTCAAAGGCTCGGGCGGACCGGTGGCGGAGGTCAAGCGACTGTGGGTATCACCATCGGCGCGCAAGCTGGATTGGGACGTGGCATTGATGGAGGCGGTTTGAGGACAGGCTCGCGCGATTGGTATTACCACCTTGCGATTGGACACCAACACGGCACTGCCAGAGGCGATTGCATTCTATGAGCGCCTGGGCGGATGGCACGAAATCCCTCGTTTCAACGCTGATCCCTATCCTGATCGCTTTTACGAAAAGCACCTGCAGCTTTGATGCAGTGAGAGGACTACTGTGTGGATACCATCACAGCCGGCTACATGGGGTGGAGGTGTTGAGATGATGATGAGGAACCATCCTAATGATGTTGTGGGGGGGTTAGACGTTTGACTTGATCTGAAGGGCGCAGAATTTTTCCGCATTGTTGAGGTGCAGGAGGTAAAAATGAAGATCGATCCAAGCGCATCAAACTCTCGGGAGTCCCCTTTGGCCATCCAGACCATCCCGCCGTCGGCTACGACGTTGACCATGCTTGTGTTCGACGTGCCCAATGCTCAGTCCATGTCTTACTGGGCCTGGTCTTGGGCCTGGATGGGGCTTAGCGCCGCGGCTGTGGAAGTTTGCGGATGTGATGGTCGATGACGCGCAGGACAGAGGAACAGGCGCTTGGCAATCAAATTTCAAATGCATTTGCCTAACCCCGAACGCCCGCCGACGGGACAGTGACGCCGTGGGAGGTGTTCCTGCTGTTCCCACCCAGCCACTTGTTCCCGCCGGGCGGCCGCTGTTAGTGCTAGGTGAGCTACTTTGAAAGCACAGGCTGCCCGCTGGCGAGCATCGGACAAAGCCGGTTAGGAGGCCTTGGCCCAACTTAGGCTACTATAGCAGAGACCAGCCGACAGACCGATCCCATCGCCTTTCGCGCCTGCTCTCCACGCCTCTCCACCACCGCCTCCCTCTTCCCTCATGCGTGTGCCTCTGCGCGTGCCAGCACGGGTGCCCAGACTGCAGCGCCTGCACGCCTGCCGCCCCTCTGGGCCGGGGCCAGGGGGATGCTCACCACACCTAGTGCGTGGGAGCCTGCTGCCATCTCCTCGGCCCAGGCCGTGCCGGTCGACATCAAGGGCCTGTCGACAGCTGCGTCCCCTGCGTCTGTTTCTGGGAACACTGCTCAAGGCCCCGTTGCACGTTACAACCGACTTGTCCTGCAGGGCACGTTGTCCGACGATCCTTTTCAACGGCAGATTGCGGCCAAATTCCAGTCGTTGAATGATGCGATCTCGTCTCATGCGCAAAACCCTCCGGAGGCCCCACCCGCAACGGTCGAAGCAGCCAAGAAGTGGCTTGAGGATCATCCTATGTCAGATGGATCCAAGGGGTCGAGCGCAGGTGGCTTGTTTGGCAAACTCTTCTCGGCAGTGGGCTTTGGTGCCCGTTCCACTTCTTCCGCTGCTCCTATGGAGCTGACCGCCATGCCTCCCGCTGGCACCCCACGTGGAATGTACTCTACGGCGACGTGGGCACCGGCAAGAGTATGCTTATGGACTTGTTTTACGACACGCTCCTTCGCGTGTGCAACGCAAGGAGCGGATCCACTTTCACCAGTTTATGATTGATGTACACAAGCGCACCCATTTCTACAAGAAGCTCTTTGGCTCTGCGACGAATGCCCAAGCGTCCAACCTGTCTTCTGCCTCTGCTGGGGATGCACAGGTGTCCGCTGACTCAGAGGGACAGCTTCATCTGCAAGTAGATGTAACTGACCTGGTGGCCAGAGATTGCAAACAGGGCCGAGGTACTGTGCTTTGACGAGTTCCAGGTCACTGACATTGCAGATGCGATGATTCTCCGCACCTTGCTTACCAAGCTCATTGTGGAGTATGGGGTAGTGATTGTACTGACCTCGAACCGGCATCCAACCGAGCTCTACCGCAACGGAATCCAGCGCGAGTCCTTCATTCCGGCCATCAAGCTGTTGGAGCGTACACTCGATGTCGTCGACCTCGACTCTGGCACTGACTACCGTCGGCGCAAACGTGCTCAAACGAGGGTCTACTTCGACGCCCATCAACCCGAGGACACGGCGGCGTTCAACTCACTCTGGGAACGCTACATGAACGTGGCCGGCGGCCCCCCCGCCGAACGGCAGGGGGAACAAGTCGAGGTTTGGGGACGTACCTTGACCGTACCCTACTCTATCAAACCCACCAACTCCTCACAGTCTTCTCCCCTTACTCATGATCCAGCGGATCCAGACGACCTCATTACTCCTACGACAGTGGCCAAGTTTGACTTTGCGAGTCTGTGTGGTAGCCCGACGAGTGCGGCGGATTACATTGCAGTCTGTCGGGCGTACAAGGTGGTTTTCGTTGAGGGGGTGCCCCGAATGGGCATTGACCAGCGCGACGTGGCCCGTCGCTTTATCACCTTCATCGATGCCATTTATGAGGCTCACACGCAGCTCATCCTGCTGACTGAAGGACCAGTGTTGCACCTATTCCTTGATCCCAGCAAACAGGGTGAGGCGGACGATTCGTACGACCCCACTGTGCAACGTATGCTTCACGACCAAGTACGTATTTCTCTCCATCTTGCTGCCCCTCTTCCCACTGGAGAATATGAATTACAGTACTGACCCACTGGCAGGGATTATCGAGTGACGCACTGGCGGGTGCCGGGAAACCCATCTTTGCCGGGGAGGAAGAACTATTTGCATTTGCGCGTGTTCTCTCTCGTTTGACGAGATGGGCACAGTGGCATATGCGACGAAGGCGCGTTCGCTGGCAAGGGTATACGCGGGAGTTGGCCCAGGCGCAGGCGTCAGCGAGTGGATAAGCGTGCATGTCGTTCAGGCGGCTTTGACCCGGGGCGAGGTTGAGATGACCGATGCCTTTGGAAGTCAAGATACCTAGGTACCTGCCAGTCCAGTAAGTACTGGGCGAACTCACGCCGGCCTTGCTAATCGTTTGTGCTGCTTCTCTTTATTCATGGCTTTAGTTTGCCCTCTATCTACCCACATCTCTGTCCCCTTCGCTCTTGACTGTCTGCACCCAACACACTGGTATGATAGCATTGGTCCCATGTGTCTGCGGTGATTGATTGTAGCAGACAGCCTTCTACGGTATGGACATGTAACGCACCTGGGTGCCGTATGCGTATCAGCGAGGCAACATGTCTTCTACCGAGGCTTTGCATGACAGCATCACAACCCCGTCGCAACGTGGAAGCCGAGACGGTCCTGACCCGAACGAAGTTGGCGCGACTGCCAACAAATAGCGGATGGTGTAAAACGCTAGCAGGGATTGTGGTGTTCACATTGAAATGTTAAATCGCCGACTCCGCCCCTATCTCCTCCCCTGGTAAATTCCGCCCGCTGCAGCCGGCTGGGAAGAAATGGACGTCCCGAATCTAACACGGCGTCCACACTTTGATCCCCCTACCAATCCACACTTCGGGCTCTTGACCATGGCTGGGTTCAGCTTGGACAAGGTGTATGTGCGCTCCAAGCGTATGCCTGGGAAGACTCCCTGCGCACCCGAGTTTGCCGCCATGCTTGCCTGCTGGTCGTCGAGGGGCGACCTGATCAACATTGGCGCATGCGCCGAGACGGCCTCCGCGCTGGGACGCTGCATGAAGGCCAAGGTACGTCCCACCTCCCTTTCTGTCCTCCCTCTTGGCGCTAGGCGCCAGGCGCTCGGCGCTGGGTCGATCTGATACTGATACTTCTTGATAGAATGGTCCTGGGGCTGCGCCCAAGCCGACGATCAACTTCCACTTGCGCAAGTACTACAGTAAGAAGCAGTAATTTGCTCTTCGATCGGGACGAGGGAGAGCGTGTACTCGACCCAAGGAGCTCTGTGCCATTGTACCATGACTCTTCATTATCTGCGCTCGCGCCTTTGAAAGGGCGAAATAGATAGCAGACTCAGCTCGCTAGTGCTCCGACTGACCCGCGTTGCTGCGCCTAGGACCACCCTTCCTTCCCGATGCCGTGATGCCAGTGGCAACCGATCCAACTGTGATATCCAGGCAAGGGGAAAGGGGTTAACTCAGTGGGGCTACTACTACTTTTCTGTAGGCATGACGAGCTCATTGCTTGGACTACCTTCAGTGACAGCCCAACTCGATGCCTTGCGTTCCAGCTTGTAGGGTGACGTGCCAGCAAAACTTGGGCTCAGTCAGTATGTGTTGGCTAGGAGCCACAGGCCCAGTGGGGTTAGCTCTCCAGGATGTGATCGACAGTTGCGGGTGGGAGGGAAGCAGCTACTGGACGCAGAAAGGAAAGTACGATTCCCCTGGGGCTTCTATCCGCAAACGCCAAGCCGTGAAGCGGGTGCAACACAACAGACAAAGGGTAGGATACTCGGGACCCTTGCCATTTTCAACCAGCTGCGCGGCATGCGCAGAAGGAAGAAGAGATGAACCTCGTCACTGGGTGCCAGGCCACAATCAAACATTTATAGCATTCCGTATTGTATGCTTCTTTCGCAGACTTGAGGACTTGTTCACACAGCAGGCAGGCACGATCTCGATACGCGGTCGGATGTGAGCTAGAACAACACAGGCGGATGCCGAGGTGATTGCAGGGCCACGCGAGCAGCAGCCTGGAAGATCCTCAAAGACCCCAAAGCCATAATGGATTGGAACTATAGCCACAAGTAGTTCGATTTTGTATCCGGCTGGGAGAAAGGGGGGTCAACTGTTGCGGCACGAGCCAAGGCTATTGTGGCTGACGAATGGCCAGAGGGTTAGAAGTGAGGCAGCTCACTCAGCGTCCGCAAGAGCGGTTGTGAAGGCTGCCATGGCGAACACCCGCCAGCACCCCTTTTGCGCTCTCATCAGCTGGGAAGCCTCTCCCTGCCGTCACCCCGCTCCTGACCAAGAGCCAAAGTACCCCACGTTTCCCGCCAAGCCGGGATGCGACTATAATCAAAAGGGTGGGGCAGTACCATACCCAGAAACGGGACGAAGTCACTTCCTTGACGGAAAGATTATCCAGCTCCTTTCCCGCCGGGATAGATAAACGTGTGCGTCCATTGGCTCCGGTCAAAGTGCTGGCCCGGTGGAGACCGTCCGTCTTGCTCTCGTGTCATCAATGGGGGGTATTGCTTTGGCTCTCATCCAACGGACCCACCTATTACGCCCGCCTTCTCCCATCCTCATTCCAGTCTCTCCAGAGTATTTTCACCAAAACGCTGTGATGGCAGTATGGGAAATACTGCAGACAGTGGTCTCTCAGATTACCGATTACCTAGTACCTCTAACCCCGCTTCAACCCACAACTGACGGATATTGGATGCTATTCAGGGCGGGCAACCTGCTTTTTACTGGCTGTTTTTTCGTTGGCCTCTGCCCTACATCAATCCTATTTGCACGCCCTTTGTTATGCGCTATCATATATCTCGCCGACGGCGCGTACGGCATTGATACAGATTGAAACAGCTTGTGCTGGAAAGAAGAGAATAAAGAAGGGATCGATGTTCGCATTGTGTCCATGAGAAGAAATATCCTCTCGACATTACGCTAGCGTGGTAGCATTGTTGAACGCCAGCACATTGGGACTCCCCTGGACATCAGTAAGAGTGCCCTTGGTAGCAAACGATACGAGCGCCTTCTTGAGATCCGTAGGGTGAAGCACCGAGACAACGGATGCCTGGGGCGAGGGCACGGGCCCCGAAGCAAGAATACCAACCATCCATTCGAGAACGGAAGCGGGCAGTAGGCTATTCGCTTGGAATAGAGACTTGACATGCGTACGAAGGGCATTGGCTAAGTCCTTCTGAGCATACTGAAGTGCCACCTCTTCAACAGAGGGCATAGGAATCGCGCCCTCGATCGTGGCAAAGTCGTCGGTACCGTAAATGCTAAGAAGGTACGCTAGCAAGCCCACGGTGTGCGGGGTGGCCATGGATGTACCCGACAAATAGCGGTCGCCTCCTTACCGGTGTTCCAGGTGGACTTGATGTTGAGCCCCGGAGCGAAAATGTCAACACATTCGCCCTTGTTGGAGAAATAGGCCCGCTTGTCGCCCACGTCCGACGCACCCACCGTCACAGGCAACTTGGCGCCTGCCGGGGACACGTTGCATGCATTCGAGTTCTCGTTCCCGGCTGCCACAGCAAAGTGAAGACCGGAAGAGACGGCACCGTTCACGGCAGCATCCAGGGTAGGCGACTTACCACCACCCAGGACATGTTGGCCACAAATCCCTTGTGCTTCTTGCGCGTTGCTGGGTCGGACGAGGCAAGTTTGGCTGAAATTTCCTTGGCATCATTCACGGCCCACAGTACCCCGCTGTCACGTCCGACATGGTGCCCGAACCCGAGCTGCTTAGCACCTTGACCGCGACCAAGTCCGCATTTTTCGAGACACCATAGGTTGTGCCGCCAATGGTGCCAGCGCAATGGGTGCCATGTCCATTGCCATCTTCGTCAACATCACCTGAAGGGATCGTCTTACCCCAGCGCGCACGACCTCCGAAATCAGCGTGGTGAATGTAGATGCCAGTACTGTCGTGGGTGGGTTAGAGGTCAAGTAGCTCTGCGGCAAGGCATTTCCTGCGGATGGAGGGAAAACGTACTCGATAATGTAAGCAGTTACGCCGGCCCCCGCGGTAGGGTCATAGACATATTTGTTAAAGTTGCCAAAGCCCTAGTTCTTCCGCGATGAGAAATACGTGCCAGCCCCAAGGGGCGCCCCTCTGGGTGACATGCTTGCCAGAGACGATAGGGGAGGCGGGAGAGTAAATGCTGGGCAGACGCATCTGTTTCTTCCGGAGGGATCTCCATGGTTTTGACAATCGAGTCGCGCTCCACGTACTCTACCTCTGGCTGGGCCCGGATAAAGCCAGCACATCGTCGGTGAACCGCCAGCATAGCCTTGAAGATGGGTATCGAGGTCATACACGTGCCGGATGCCGTGCGTCTCCCGCTCAGCAGATGAGAATCCGTAGTACGCATTTGCTTCGCTTTGGGCCGAGGCAATAAGCTGCTGATGAGCCAAGAACACACTAGAGGATACCCCACGCTTGAGCTTGACCATGTACTTGCCCTCGACTTCGCCCAAGTGGTTGTGGCGCTCTTGAGCGTGGCTGGGATGACCGAAGCATCCTGCACTGTTCTCCGGGTACAAAGCTGGGTGGTGTCGGTCGCGCACCCACTACAGCTGCGAAGGCTAGGGTTACCGCAGTGAAAAGACGCATGGTGGTGGTGGCAAGGGTGGAGGGGGAGGTGGTGGAGATGGAGAGCGCAGCGCAAGGGGTTGGGGTATTTAAGAGGCAGCTCGTCAGATTGATCAGTCAGATTCAGATAAGATCTGGTGGCGGCCGATGAGGGGACACTGCCCCTGTCCTCCCCTGGTGCACTAGGGTTGGCACATCCCCAGGAGGTACGGGGGCAGTCTATGATGCATTTCCTCCAAGCTCGATGGGACCAAGGGTCAATAAGATGGCTGTGTGAGAGCATGAGCCACAAAGGGGGGTGACATGGGCTGACATGCATGGCTGGCATAGGTGAGGTAAAGAGCGTCTGTTGGAAAGGAATCTCCAACTTCATCCCTCATCTACCATCGATCTGGCTCGACGTCGTGGCAACGGCTGACTTGTCAATACCCCGTCCGCGCTTGAACGCCCACGCTGTGGCCCTTCTAGGTTTCGCTCGTCCCAGCGCCCAAGCAATGCGGATCCATCCAATTGATCCAAGCAGAGCCATCTGAAGTACCAACTGCGGGAGGGTAGTGCTAGGGTTCCCCCGCACGGCCCTCAAGTTGATGATCAGTGACGGCCACCTCGCTTATCGGGCGGAAGAGTTCCGGTTGCAAGCTGCGCATCCGGGCCTGCTCGCTCCCTTCTCTCTGTCTCCTGTCTCCTGTTTCCTGTCTCCTTCAATCCCTTCAGACGTTGTTGGAAGACTTGCCGCCATGCCCGATGCGTTACTTTGCCTTCACACTCTGTCTGACGGCTGCTTTTCAGCTGAGCGCTGATCCAGAATAGAATTCCGATCGAGTGCTCCAAACTCTTACTCTATCAAGTACCCCGCCGATGACCCTGTGAAGACCGGTCGGTCAGTGTGAGTTGTACACCGCACTAGGACCAGTGAGTGAATCCGGCACATGAACGCCGAGATGCGGGTAGCTCTCACGACGTAGCCCATTGCGACTGGAGGACCTCTTGAGCAGTCAGAACCGCGACCATCGATGAACCGCATCGACGATACTAATGGGGTGTCTGACCCACACAATCAGTGGGTACAGGATAACCAATTGTACTAAGAGGCTGGACGACCCGGCTCTTAGGCTTTCTCAGGCCTCATCGGCCTCATCCATCACACTGACCCCACCATTATTTGGAACTTGGAGAAGAGGAATGATTAATGACGTTCCAGACGTGTGCAGACAGTGCAACCGCGCCCATCCCTTGCAAGTGTTCATATGAATGTTGGCTGTTCGTGGAGTACTTCCGACGGAGCCTGGCTGACTTGTCGACGGAGGTGATTCCAGCTGTTCTACAATACAAGCAGAGCAGCACACAAGAGATCCGGCTCAAAACGGTTTCAACAGATTACACGTCTCGCACGTCACAGGTTCATGCTCCTTCCAGCACGCGCCACGAACGCGGGTCATAGTAGGATAAGCATGGGGATGTGTCGAGGTGGCTGCTAGAAAGAAAAGGGCGGGGATGGGGGTGGGGGGGGGGGTGCAATCATAGGTAGGAGGCACAGGGAAAAAGGAAGCTCAACATGCTTTCGGGGAATCTATGCTCGGGAGAAGAGCAAGAGGAGAGGATAGAGGGTTGGTGAACCAGCTCAGTCATATTAGAGTGCTTGGGAGGAGATAAAAAAACAAAAAACAGGAAGAGGATAAAAGGAATGGCAGATCAATGCTACAACATCGCTGTTGAACGTTGAACGTTGAACGGAGTGGATGGTCAAAAAGTGAGAAAGCTCTAGTGTGAAAGGGTAGGAACCATCCTGGCCAGTTGCTCGGACCCGAGAGACGAGTCAGAGTCGTCCACCCGCATGCCGGCACCAAATAGGGCCTGCCGGTCGGGGGAAGAAGCTCGGTGCCGGGGACGGCCAGGAGCGAAGCGGAGGGAACAGTGTGCCCCCCCGGAGTCCGCACGATGGAGGCAGCCATGGTGTGGGCCGCTGTACCACTAGCAGTAGGGGTGCCGGGGAGGTACAGGAACGAGCGGTGCTTGCTCCCCGGGGTTCCGGGGACCATGCGTTGCTTGCGGACCACATTGCGCCGTTGTGCCTCCAGCACTTGCCGCACAAGCTCGGGCGAATAGATCTGGGCCAACTGGGAAAGGAAGTCGTCCTTAATGGTCCGAGCAGTCGCAGGATCGAGCTGGTATGGAGGCGGGGTAATGCCCTTGCCAAAGCGATAGGTCACGTGGTTGGAGCACAACAGACCTAACACCACGAGACACAGGTGCGGCCCAACCACGGGAATGCGGCCGTGTAAAAGTAGCGGAACATCATCCGCTCAAAGCGAAGGAAACGCCCCTTGCACCCGGGCAGAGAACTGCGTGCGTAGCATAGATTGGTCTCAGACGCTTCGATCGCGGGGTTGTAATACCCGCAGCAGCTCAGTGTGTTCTGGACTATTCTCCTTTGGGCCACATTCAACGAGCGGCTCCACAGCTCGTTGGTCTTACCCTCTAGGTTGAACGTGTGCTTCTTGTAAGCCAGGTACCCCGGTGCAACAAGAAAAGCAAATGAGATCCACAGGAGCAGGTTCCACACTGTAAGAAAAGCCCTGTTATTAAGTAGGATTCCGCACCAACCCACAACAGCCGCACAAAAAACAGAGTGGCGGCTACCGTCGATACTGTTATGAGGGAGTGGGGTGGTCAATTAAACAAATCAGAATCAAAGACAGCGTCGAAAAATACGTACAAATCAACTCAATCCTGGCTGACACGAGCACGTTGTCTGATTTGCTCCAGACGCGCGTCCACGTGAGGATTGTGCCGACCAAAGCAGCGATTCCATACAGCGTGAGCAGCAAATTGCCTGCGAACAATGCCCATTTAAATTTGTTCCACCGAAGCGGGCTGAATCTTGTCCTTACGCCCTGTCAGACGCCACACCAATCCACCAAAGGTACGATGCAAAATTCCAACCTTGTCGAGCGATGCATCATCGTCCTCGTCATCGTCGATGTACTTTTCCATTGGTTCTGAGGTAAATTGTTCCCCTTCGGTAGCTTGAGTCTGGCCGTTGCGGCGGCGGCCCGTCACACGACGGATGAGTCCAGGGCCACCACTGCCGGGTTCAGTCGCGGTAGCCCCCTGGTGGTTGCAATGTCGACACCATCGTCATCTTCATAGCCACCCGCACCCAATGCGGCGTTGCCTCCGCCATCAGGCCCCAGGCAGCACGGCCTGCTCCCACTTTACGGGTGTGCAAAGCCGAGGCAGCAGGAATGTCAGGGGCTGGAAGAGAGGGTTTCCATTTACCTGGGACCGGCTCATGCGCGAAATCGAAGGTGTGATCGCACTCGAACGACGGAAAGCACCACCACTGGTGGGGACCAGATGGGACAGGGGCCGCGCCAGAGGAGAACGGACAGACGATTTGTTTTGATCATCGTATAGTGAGCGGCCGCGGTGGCGACGAGAGCCCAGACGATGCAGCTTTGTGCTCTTGCCCGGCAGGTAGTGTGATACAAGCGAAAGACCCGAGGGAGTGGCAGTGGGATACCGGCGCTCTAGAGAAGCGAGTGTATCACCCCAAGCGTCTTCACGTTGGGCGCCCGACGCACTGGGCGGAATGTTGGACTGGAGCATGGGTGCAGCAGGGTGATCATGGTGAGGCAAGTGCTGGGCATTGGTGGTAGCGGTTGCGGTGCTGTGGGAGAGGCTGTGGTCCGCGTCCGAGGCATTGGGCGAGGGCAGAGGCACGATGGCGCCAGTGTCGTCGTCGTGGGGACGGGAAAGAGCAATGGCATGGCCGGCGGCCGAGGGTGGATAGTCAATGGGCGATGGGATGTTCTGGCTGGCGATGGTGGTGAGGGGACTGGCATGGTCGGGATACTGGGAGAGGGAGGCGAGTGCGTTGGAGCGTTGGGGCTGGCCATCGGCTGGGGGGGTCACGTCGGAGAGTGCGTCGGTGTAGACCGACTGGCCACTGCCTTGCCGCGACGGCATTGGCCGCAGGGGGGCATAGGGGCGCGACATGGCGAGCAGGACGGAAGCGGGCGAGCAAGCGGGCGAGCAAGCAAGCAAACAGCCGGTCGCAAAGAGAGACGGGAGTGGTGGTGGGGGTGATAGTAGGAGGTGTAGTGGAGGGATCTTCAAGAGGCTGTGCTTGGTGCTAGCGACTGGCCCCAATGGACCTGTCTACGGGCTAAGCGAGGCAGCGCACACGGCGCGGTGCGTGTGTGAACTGAATTCTGTGATTCTGCTGCATGCTAGATGTGCTGCCGTCTATCGGGCGTGAAGCTTGAGAGCTTGAAGCCTGAAGCTTGAAGCTGCAGCCTGAAGCGTGGCCGAGCCCAGCGAGCAGCAGCAGGCGGGCACACAGGCCCCGTGCGTTCGGTTGTCCGTCTGTCTGCGATCGCTGCGACTTGCTTGGCTGAGGCGACATACAGTGCCGCTGTGCACCCTGATACGGGGCGTGCCCCCGCGCCTCCCCGCGGCGGATGCACATGCATGGACCCGGAATGCCGCGCCGCAGCGCACATGTGCATAGGGGCAGTGCAAGCGGCGCTCAGGCACGGGGCGGTGGCGCGACGCCGACTGACAAGACGCCCCTGCAGGCTGCGGAGAGCTGCAACGGTGAAGCTTGGAACTTGGAGGCGAACGTTCGGATGATCGATGACGTTTTCTGGCCCAGCTTGAAGCTGGACAGGGGCGGCTGCGGGACGTGTCTGCCCAGCTGCCCCCGCACTGTGCCTGCACGTGCGCGGACACTGCCCATGCCTGATGCATGCATACGACCGATGATCGAACTCACCGCGAGGCTGGCGGGATGCGGGGGTGTGGCTTGGCGCAGTGGATCGTTGTTGATCGCGATGATCAGCAGTGCAGCTACACTAGGCTGCCTCTGCAAAGCGCTACAAGACGCTGGACTACACTGCTGCTACAGCTACAGTAAGTACTGCTGGGATGCGCGCGGCGCCGGGCGAGCCATGTGCACCCCAGCCCAGCCGCCTTTCCAGCGTTTCCATCCGGTCGCTCCTGGCCTGTCCTCCTCGGACCATCGTGGCTGCGCGCAGACTCTCGAGACGATCGCCCTCCTCGTCTGGCGCCGTGGCGGGAAGGATAGGATGCTCCCAGATTCTCACGGGTCTGATCGACTGATTGGAGTGACTAGTGAACTAGTGAACCGTGCCCTACTGCGGCGGGCTTCCTTGGTTCTGACAGGGACACCTGAGATCTGAGAGAGATGAGATCACCGGTGACCGGTGGCGGCCACTGAGCAAGAAAAAAAGCACATGCTTGCCATTGCGTCGCCCCGCCGCCTTGTTAGGGCCTTAGGGTGTGCTTCTGCCATGACCTTATCGGGCAGGTTCGAGTCCAACTGAACGTTCAATTACGTTGGGATCACCGGCACCGGCCAATCATAGATCGATCGACGTACGATCAACGGTCTCATTCACATGCATCACCGGTTCACAAGCACAGGTCCAGTGTGTGAAGAACTTGAACCACGTCATGCACTGGTTAGCGCTATCGATGATCGATAATCGTAATCGATAATCGAGCCATGGATTTGTTTCTGCGCGAGTCCATCAGTCTGTCAGTACTCAGTCCTACAGCCCAAGCCTAACTACTCGGCCCCAGAGTCACCCGTCACAGTGAAGACATGCCACATCACATGCATCACATGCAATGGATCATGCCGTGGTGATTAATGATTGCCATTTTTCCAGACAAAATACAGGAGGGATAGAGAAGGCAAGATGGGCGCAACCGATCGATGCGAGGAAGAAGAGAGCCAGGATATCCAACGGAGGAAGAATGCCAGAAGGTCTGTCCGGCAAAAGAGATCAGATCGATCAGAGGAGATAGATCGCAAACAGCTACCTCTCCCGGGGGCCTTTTTCCTCCTGCAATATCAGCTTGTATTACATGCTACTGCCCTCTTGAAACTTCTTGAGACCCGATTATAATGATTGCTGCATTCAATCCTTCTCCTCTACCATATCTGCCGCCAGACGATATTCGGTCTCAGGCTCTTGCTAGCGCATGCCTTAAAGAAGAAAGGACAAAGAACAGCAAATGATGGAGATGGAGATCAAATTGTGAAGGCGTGGTGAGAGCCCAAAAGTCATTAATTCAGAGTAATTAGTGCCTAGTGACTTTGCTCTTTACAATGACCAAAGTTAACATATAACCTTAAAGCTTAACGGCCTTAGATCGACAGTTTCGGGGGACATTTTTCACAAAGGGCATATACTGTTCGGGCAACCTCCAAGCTTCCCCCTTCTTACCCACAACGGAGGTGGCGTTACGCGATTGATACCATGGAACCCATCCCATTCGTGATGTTTTGACCAGTAGCGCATGTCACATCTCTTCCAAATGCCAAGAAAGAGCAAGGAGATTTTTCAACCGCTAGCCGCTGACCGACGTCATAGCAAGATTACTGGTTTACCGGGGGCAGAACCTGCCTTCCCGGAATTCTGGGCTCTCAGAGCCTTTCCCGCTTGAAGATGTCTCATCCCAAGTAAGGTACAACTTCGCGGCGCGCGCATATTCGTCCGCTTTTTTCAGATCGGAAAAGGCCAGGTGCGACTCCTGCATGGACCAAGTACGCAGGCGTGTGTCGGAGCGAAGCGGGGAGGAGGGCCCCTATGCTTTCATGTAACCGACGAAGACGGAATGGACGAACCAAGCCGTTCAGGGATGTGGAAATGGGTGGCTTCAGTCCTCTGTTGGAGAAAAGGGAACCCTAGCAGCATCATCAGCTTACGGTGCTCGATAACACTGAACATGTCTTCGGCGAAGACGCGGGAGCCCAACCTGATGATGAGACGGGCTGTACCCAGCGTGTGGCTCAGACCAGGGGCGACGCTATCGAGAGCAATCGATGCCGAGGCGTCAATCTTTGTTTCTGGGGGCACCCAGGCGCTGCAGATGAGATGTTGACAGATGCACCCATGTCCACGATGGCGCTGCCCGCGGTTTTTTTCATCCGCGATAGGCACAGTAGCAACGGTGCCGAGCGACGAGATTACGGTATGCGCCAAACCAACGGCAGTGCAGTAGAGGAAGATGGAGGAAATTTATCGGCCGATACTACGGTCTGCTCAGGGAAAACTAATCCTTTAGGACGAGTTGTAGTAGGGCCTCGATGAGGGGAACGCCATTTTGAGCAAGACTCGGGTAGCGGCCCTCTTAAAATTTGGGCCTTGGGCACTTCTATTGAGGCGGCGTTTTGTTTGGCGCGTTGTTCGCGCCAACGGCGGGCGTCGCGCGTGTTACGTCGTGTCTAAGATGAAGGCGGCCTGCGGGTAGACGGAGGGGGCGGAGCAGGTTGGGCGGCTGTAGGGAAAAGAGCTGGCCCTGCGTTACAGGAGGTTTACCTTTCGGCAAAGAGCCGTATTCCACAGGTGCTCCAGTCGGCGTCAACATCGCGCTCGAGCATGCTGCGGTGAATCTCGGGCAGGGCAGCGTCTCGGCGTTGCGGCGGATGATGCCTTCGTGCGCAGAGTCAAGCAAGTCTCGGTAGAGTGATACCAGCCGCAGCGGGAGACTTCGATCCGTAATGGTGCAATAGTGGTTGCTGTAACGGGGATGAATGCTTTTCCAGGCGGAGACACCTTCCTTGCCCATTGGAAACTCACGAAGGACTGAACACGTTTCAGATCCAAAGTCCAAGGAACCCTGGCGTGAACGTAGGAGGGGACAAGTAATGCTTTATTGCTGTTCGTCGGGAAGAGCCAGGCAGTGTCTGCAAGGGAGGTTGCACTTTAGGGACTGGGCGAGAAAGCGGGGAGCTCCGACGGGCAAGGGAGGGCAAGCGAAGCTGCTGATCGAAGATGAGGTTCTTCTAGAACGGATTTTTTTTTCCTAGGACAAGGATGAGGGGAAAAGAATCGTGGGCGGCTTCTTTGGGCCATCACAATTGAATCGAAGAACAGGCTGGTTTTATAGAAGAGAAGGGGATCATAGAAAAGACCAACAGGTCTATAGCGAAAAGGGGAAACGACTCAAGAGTATAGGAATTGAGGACCAAGCACAAGAGGCACAAGTGAGAGACGAGGCTCAAGTCAAGGGCAAAGCGAACCTGAGACCAGAAATGAGACGAGTAACCCAATCGAACCTATGCGTAGTCTTTGACTTTTAGACGAGCGCGGGCGGAGAAAAGTGACGGTTGTTTTGTGGGTTTTGTAGGAAGACCGAGAATACGAGTCACGATTGCAAGCAATAGCGAAAGATAGAAACTTGAGTAGTGATAGGGAAGAAACCGATAAGTGAGAGCGACGATAAGGGAGTGAAGGTAGCCATGCAAAAGGCGACTTCATCGTCGCCCCGCGACAGTGCTGCGTCAGTGATCTTGGCGGCGAGCCGAGTCCTCCTTATAGAATTTGATGTTCTACTTATAATTGAAGTAGCATCGAATTAGGAGCCCCGAAACTCACGCACGGGTCACCCTCAGCCGCACGAAAGGACTTGATCATTGTTGCATGATCGATGACAGCATATGGTCTCTGTTTCGATACAGTAGGAAGGCATGGATTTACTTAACGTTTGTTGTGCGAATGAAGTGCTACACTGGTGACATGCGACCAGTGGCACTATACAGCAACAGCAGTGTTCTTATTTTCTTCTTCCTCCCTTCTTGTGAATGGGAGCATCACTTTTGAGGGAACGCGACGTAGTGAATGTTATGGATTTACCACCTCTATCCCCAGTTAGCTGCACAATATGCTGTAAGTTGTTCCTGATGAAGACATTCCCGCCTCGGTCGAAGTCCTCCAACTCCGCTCTATTACTGTTCCCTCCAGACGGATGCTATTCCTTATTTCTGGCGCCGAGAAGGAAAAGGGTGGTTAAAACACCGCCATCCTCTCTCAAAGCTCTTCCGTTCCGCATTTGGAACGCTTTACTTATAACCATTGAACTACTACAGCATCAACTCTGAGACCCCCTGTGTTCCAGGCAACGCAGCTCCTCTCGTAGAAATGACAAAGATACGCATCAGCAACCTCCGAAATGGCCTTTGCCGCTAACGAAAGCATGTAGTACTATATAGTAAGGAACAGCGGCATTTCCCTCATCATAGGGGCTGGCTTATCAGGAGAAGACAAAATATTCGCGTCCGTATATCCTTTCTGCGAATCCGTAGTATAATAGCACTGATGAAGGTCTAGTATAATTGACATTCGTACCCCAGCCCATGCCGGTGTATATGCCAGATTAGTTTGTACTGTTGTGGCGTGGAAGGGATGATTTTGCTTGCATACTAGCTGGGGCCATACCGCATCCGTGCCGGGGCAAGTCAGCCTGCTCTGCCTGGCGTGCGCGCGCAGCCCCCTTCATTTTTCCCCCTCTCTTTCTGTGCTAGTTGCCTGTCTCTTTGTCACCGCCACGCTCTTAGGGCTACTCGTTAACCACATTTCCGCTGATTGATACCGTTGAATGAGAGCCTTCTTAGTACAAGGCCCCCCCCCCCCCCCCCCCGTCCTTTTCCCGCTCCCGCTACTACTATGCCTGCCTCGCACATTTTGGAGCTGCCTTTTACCGTCCTGCAGCTGCAGGCCATCGCCATCGCAAATGCAGACCCGGCCACCTGGGCAAACAAGTCCGCCCTCTTCGAATGGTGCGCGCAACAGGACGCGTCCCTGCTGCAGTGCCCCGAAGACAATCCGAAGCTCCTCCTCCTGCAAGCCGTCCGCGTGCCCGACGCCCCCGCATTGCGTACGACCTACCCGACGAAGCACAGGGGGGCACTCAGTGTCATTAGGGCGACGTCGCCGCACTGCGATACTTCAGGGAGCGCCCCATGCCCTTCCGATTCTCTCGATGAGGTCGAGAAATGGACAAGCACTGTCAACACCCTTCTAGCAGGACATGCTGTGAACCCAAATACTAAACCCGCTTTCTGCTATCTGGGCTACAACATTTATAAACGCCCAGGATGAGACCTGGAGTACTGATGTTCCTCGAGGGTGATGCAATCGCACTGGTGGGGTGGTCTAAGCTAACCAGCAACGCCTACAGAGGAACATCAAGCAGTGAGTCACCACCGGGGCTAAGCTGCAGAGAACCAGGAAAAACAGGAAAGAGAAAACAACGGAACTGCCAGGCCTGAGGACTCAGGAACTGAAGGGACATTGGCCAAAGCACGAGCCACCCCATGGCTCAACACAGGACGATATGCTCACCGCACACACTATCCCCCGAGTACCTGAAGCTGAGGGTTGGATGGGCTTGCGCACTGTTATCCTCGAAGCCGCGAACATCAAGTCTATAAGGATGAGTTCTCACCACCGAGATCACTTCCTGGGCACTTCTGGGGCGACGATGAAGTCGCTTTTGCATAGCCACCTCTTGATCCATTATGTTTTTTTTTCCCCTACTAGTCAATTTTTGTAACAACATTTACTCATCCGCCGCTTTTGACCCACCAGGCAACGTCTGCGTTACTCCTAGTTCACCAGCAGTCCTACCGACTTGTTTCCAGAGACCGCCTCTTGGTTTTTCTCTGTATCCTTTCGACCGGGCATCCATTGGGGTCTCGACCTCGATCTCTAGCTTCCAGTCTTTGTATGGATTCAATCTGCGGCGATCCTACGACCGAGAGGTGAGTTGTTCTGACCACAGAGCCTGACCTACCCTGTCTTTGCTTGTTGTTGCCTGTGTTAACTTTCTATTTCAGGACCACGGACTACAGGCTGGACGCCCAAGTCCTACTCGTTCCGGTGTATGCTCAACGCTGCCACGCGAGATGACGGCCTAATGAGATGCCTCACCTCGTTTCTAGTCCCGTTTAGGCCCCGCGGTAGTGTTCGGGTTCGATCAACCGTGAATGGTTTCTCCATCTCCAAGGGAAAGCGCCCTTAAACTATGGGACCGGCTCCTGTCCGGCGCACGACCATGACGTCCTCGAACCTTCTCTATTAAAAGCCCAACACCGATGCCACTCTCAATCTTTTTTTCCTCCCTTTCATACTCATACTGGCGATCAGCAAGTCGATACCGAGCCAAGAACCCATGGAGTCTGACGATATCAAAAATAATATAGTTTTCAAGCTTTATACACGGATCACGAAAAGACATCATTTATGTTATGATATGAAATACCTTCAAAATGTCAGATGAGTAATTTGCCGCAGGTGAGGCAATTCTGTCAGCGCGCTGCAGGTCAGTGACGTCGTCGATGTCACACCTGAACGTCAGATATGTCCTCGATGTCATCCCCTGCAGGTCAGTGATGTCGCCGACGTCACCCCCTTGAACGTCAGAAACGTCATTGACGTGTCCATGGGCGACGTGTCTGACGAATCTGATCCTCCTATATGCTCGCTCTTCCTGGGTTACCATTGGTATTATATTTTATACTACTACTCATTCTAGCACCATCGAATGCAGCCAAAAGACAAGGGGCAGGGGGGGAATGGGGGAAGCAAGGTCTTTGTCAAAGTTGAAGTGGCAGAGAAGTTTAGTAATATCAGAGACAGTCGCGGCGTAGACGAAACGCAACGCAAGAACTGTTAGTAGCCTGGGTTGGACTCAGGACCCGGGCCCGATCAACAGTTTCATAGTGCTTCCTCTTCAGTGAGGAGGACATACCAATGATGAATCAAGATTGATATACAGCCAGAACATGATCGGAACTGAGCTACTGTGGTTGACGACCGACTACCCGACGGTTCTTAATCGAGAGGACGGCTTGGGTAGCAAAGCGACGAATGCGATGCAACAAGAGGGTAGGTGGTAATTGAAGGCGACCGGAAAGGTGACGTAGAAAGCAACATGACTACAGCAAGAAAGCGGAGAAGATGGAAGTGCTATTCCAAGAAATGATGCTCGTCAGGGGGAGAGAATAAGGTAATGATTGATGGAAACGTATCCAAGGTGATGTACGGTCGGCTTGATACATGTGTCATGGTTCTGATCTGTAGACTGGCCCCACGTTCGAAATAAGATCATTTGCCCTTGTTACCTGAGTGATTAAACATTTGAGCGACCGCTGCCGCCGACATGTACAGAATTGCCAGGCCGGAAACATGAAGGGAACGTTAGGTTTACAGATGGCCGTGGACGCATCACTCATATTTGCAACTATAACCTCTTGAGGTACTGAGGGGTCCAGTTCGTAAGGCGACCATATTGTTGCTGATTTCGCAACAGCAATATACCGCCAGAACCGATCAATGTTTCCTATGATCAAGAAGAATACATCGCACTGAATGAAGGGTTCGATCTCCATCGCAAATGTTAACGTGATTCCATTTCTAAGCCTAACCTTTTCTTCAAAGGTGCCACAGTTGCCATTGGGATAGTAAATGCCTGCGAAATGTGGGGGCTTGTATGCACTATCTTCTTCGGTATCGTATTCATCCTGACAATGTCAAGGCCAAATGGCAATCAAGCTGGCGCTAATCTGCCCAGGAAGTCTCGAAATTGGTTCATTAACCGCTTAGTATGATCAATTAACACATGTTCACTGACACAACGTTGTTGCACTTCTTCATATTCCTGTGCCTCATTTGCACGCATTGGAAACAGAAATACAGTTGTATTACTTATCAACTTGGGGGGGGGTCCCAATTTAAAAAGGCTCCGCGCTTTTTGCGGAGAGAGTTCCCAAATTGTGCATCAGAAGTGAGGCATTTCATCATCGACATAAGACTCAACATTTTTTGTCGCATGGCCCGGAATCATGGAGAAGAGAAATGGACCATAAAACCCACGTCTTCTTTCGGCCGCGCAACATATCTCAATCTGTCAGAGTTGCATACTCATTTGACTGTCATCTCGCTCGAACAAGTTAGATATGTGACCATACGTGACCATAGAGGATATCTTTCCTGGATTAAGCATGGACTATGAGTACCACTAGACAATTCTAATACAAAATCATCCTGTTACTGAAAACGTTTTCTTGTCGAGATCCGTAGATCAATCTCGTCATTATTTCCTTGTGGTATTTCTCGAAGAACAGCTTATGTCAGAACCCGATGATGCAATCCATACCTCGGATTCTCATTGGCATATGATTGAAGCAATTGTAACAGCACGGATAGTATTCTCGGGAATGCAAAAAAGTTCCATCCCCGTCAAGAAGGACACGTTGTATACATCCGTTCGAGCACCCTGTGTGCTTGTGAATCCCGTTTCAGCCTGCACGGGTCCATACCATCGGCGAGAAGATCAAAGGATGTGTAAATGGAAGGCTGGTGCGGAAGGCAACGAGGAAGCATACATGTGGGCCAACAGTTGGATGTATAACGAGGTGTCCAGTTCATCTCGCGGCAAAATACTCTTGCTTAGAGGATATGGCGGTATGAAGCCTCCTGAGCCATGGGTTCAACAGGTATTGTAGGATGGCTCCTTATCCTGCTTACGTTGTGATGTTTTTATTCGCCTCGTTTCAACGCGTCTTTACGCGTCTTTCTTGTTGACTTATTTGGGTGGTCCTCGTCCAATTCGATATGCACACTACCTCCTCTAGTAGTACTCCCTAGTCAAATCATGACTACGCAAGAGGCAGGGGTTCTTATGAAGCTCTTTCATCCTCTTGCCTGCTTGGGTCTGAATCCCAACACCCTCCCTCCGCAACCGAGCATCTCGACTCAGCTGTCTCTACTTCGTAAAAGCCCTTAGCGTTGGTCCTTGTCCATTACAGCCATTGGATGCTCCGTTTGTATCAGCATTTTGGTGACGCGACTACGCAGATATGCTTGCCTCCCTCTGTATGGTGCTACGCAGACTTCTGATGGTCGAACCGCGGGCGGTCCTGGGCTGTGGTTCGTCCTAACTGTTCCTAATGAAGTACCTGCTGCAGACCGGTTTAGCCCGTTAGCAACGCATTTAGTATGATCTCAGGGTCGCGGGGGAGATGGACCCCACTCAAAATGATGGGGAACGATGCTAGTGGTAATTTGAAGTGGGCTTAAGTCTCGCTGGCGCGCCCCTTAGTTGACCGAGCAAGAAGTGACCCGTCGGCGTTGGCCTGAGTACATCCCTTGCCGAAAAATTCGCCTTCCGCCCAAATCCCCCGGACGCGTAGAATGTCATCAGACAGCCGGTATATCCTGCCACCGAGGGGGGTGGACACCTTATGGTGGCCGTGGCGGTCACTACTACTTAGGCTTTGAACTTCTCGGCTATTCCACGTCAGGAATTTCATTGCATCGACACCGTGGATGACTGGTTTTGTCCACTCCCTCTGTTGGGTCCAGGATGACTCTGCTGACGCAAAGGCCCGTACACACCTAGCCCCGGTGGTTATGGGGTGAATGCCGACCAAAACCCCATATTATTGTGGCTGCAGTCGTAGTTTTCAGTGTCTTCTAACTGATGTAACAAAATGGGGGTTAGGTCCATGAGGAAGGAGCTGTTTGGTGTGTGTGTTTACGGTACGCACTGCTGGCTTTGAAACAAACGAAACCAGTTATAGACGGGCCGTGTGGTTCCATTTCTCCAACCTTATAGTTATTTGAATTGGCCAAGACCTCTTATATCCCGGCTTCACTTGTCTCCTTGGATCTTCCATAACGGTTTTGGCTATATCCCCCCAAAACGTTTATGTTCTCTAGGCATCGCTATAGTCAATTCTTTCTTGGGGGAGACCTCAAAGTAGAACTACTCGAGCATGCATACAAGTCCTTACCCAACTGTGACTTCAATAGGTGCATCGAGATGTTCCCTCAGAGAGCACGGAATCCTCGACAGCGGCCGAACTAGCCAAGTTATACGCACTGATGACATGCGACTAGTGGCACTGCAGCAGCAGTGTTCTTATTTTCTTCTTCCCTTGTGAATGGGGTATAACTCTTGTGCGAGTTATATGCAGCTGAATTATGTGATGATTTTACCACCTCCATCCCCAGTTATAGCTGCACATTGACGTTCAGCCAAGCCAGTCATAGTCTTGAGGTAGACCTAATCCAGGCAAGGGAGACAAGGGGAGAAAGGATATGTTCGGGCGGGCTCTCGGCCACCAGCCATCACCTGTAATCTCTGTAACGGCAGCGGGGGGAGCCAACACAGGAGCACAAAGAAAGATGCAGGAACCCGGAGAGAGAGCAATGGCTACTAGTACCAGAAGGGTCACACAGGTGGCTTGACCTATAGCTCCCATACGGGAGGACAATAAACTGTCGGTCTGGTGTGCTGGTAAAGACGATGGTGACCTTCAACGTGACTGTACCGTGACCCTGATTTGGGATTGGGAACGACGTGGGCACTATTGGTTGAAGAGCCGCCCGCCGAAGACCCGGTGCGACTGCCGGGGAGAATCGATGCACACAATATGACGCCTCCTCGTCCCTTGTACATATGTGTAGATGCACGTCTGACTGTCCTCACGGGTGGGCGCCGTTTTGGGGTACAATAATCCATTGGAGGTCCTAAGGTCCACTCACGGTAGTTACGCGGGGGGGGCTGCTGATTAGTGGACCCGAGAAGGCTTAGGGACAAAAAGAGAGACTTCTCGGCGTATAGCAGAGAGGCGGCTACAAGTGTGGCAAAGTGGCATGTCTTGAGTCTTCGGGCTCAGGGAAGGAAGGAGACAGCGGAGACTAGAGCTGGACTGGGACTGGGCGTGGCTAGAGACGGGATCACACGCGGCTGAACTGAGCTGGAATTTGGCGGGTGGGATCCTGTAAGGCACACGAGAACTGTGGGTGGACTGTGAGGAACGGCGATCTGAAGTCGGGAGCTGGGTTGAGCAGTAGGCGAGAGGAGTATAGGGGGAGACGCCAATGGACCGGAGGAAAACTGTGAACCATTTTGCTAACAGACAAGGATTAACAGGGAAACAACGCAATAGAGAAAGAACAGCGCGGACAGGGGGAAAGCAGGGCCGACAGTTGCAGCACGGGCCACCTAGAAAGGTAAGGTAAACGGGCACGGGGCGGCCATCACCGCAAAGGAAGATACTGACAATTGGGTGGTCATACGATGACCAGCAATTCACTTGTGGGCAAGAGACGACTATCATTGTCGCGCGGATACGTAGAACTGGTAATCGCGCTGACGAGATTGCCAGCCGAGATCGAACTGAGTTGGATAATACAGGAGGGTGTTCTATGGTTGGGTAGAGCAGACGGGCCTCAGGTGAGATCGGATCAGATCGAATCTGACCCTATGACCACCAACCTGTGGGGACTGGGTTGTAGGATGGCGAAAGGCGCGCGTAGGCTCCGCCGGGCTTTTGTTAGCCCGTCTTCGCCCGTGACAGTCTGTTCATTCCCCGCCTTCCGCCCCCTGTGAGTTCCGCACACAAGAGAGCCATCTCAAGCCACTGGAGCCGGCATTGCACCCTCTGCCGTGGCTGCGTTTCACCGCCTCTGACGACTGCATCGGGTAGTCGGGAGGTTGATGCAACATGATGCCCATATATCCCTACGTCACTTATAGCGTACGGTTCGCCCAGATGCTCCCTCTACCTCGGCGATGTGCTGAACTCAATTAGTTTGTATGCCCTTCTCCTAGAGTTTCCAGTACCTCTTCTTTAAACCTCCATTCTCCAACCTCGCGTTCCTGGTAGTAGACGGTCTACAGTTGGAGAATGTACTCGGGACGAAATGACGAGGAGCGGCGCAGGGCAGGGCAGGTGTTGGCTGTGTGCCGTGTGTTGCGGTGTGCACGCATCCCGCATCCTGCCACCAGAAGACCTTTGAATATGAGCGAGGGAGACGATCTCGCTTCTTCTCTATTTCTCTCTGTCAGGTCCCCCCACCTCCCGCCCGTCATCCCATCCCAATCGCAACCCGTACCGTTTTGGTCTAGCTTGTGCAACACTAAGCCAACAAAAACTAAGCCACTGACGATCGACCGTTGTCAGTACGTGGTAACTTCCTACATTGTACCTTTGTACTACTGAGACTGTGTGATCAGTAAAATCAGGACGATATATACTTCAATTAAATCCTGAGTTTACTACTCATAGTCGTTGAACGGGAACAAATCACCAAGCAAAGATCGATTCTTATATGCGGTTCGAACTTCAAACTTCTCACTCCAAGCTTCAATCGAGAGTGCCTCCGAGGCCAGACCGTGCTCTCACGCAGGCGAGCGTTGCAAACAGCCACGCCGACGCGACCAGCGAGTCTGGCCTTCTTTAGGATAGGGGCGCATCGATCAGGGGCGCTTAGGAAAGGAAGTGAGAGGAGGGGGGGTAAAGAAAACGGACAGCGGATCCACAGAATACGGCGAGGAAGAACAAGGTGTGTGAGAGTGTGAGAGCGAGAGCGAGAGAAGTAAAGGGAGGCAAGAGTCAAGAGTCAAGAGGCAAGAGGCAAGAGGAACGAAGCAACAGGAAGAGGGTGAGAGAGGAGGAGGGAGAGCAAAACACCGGATGAAAGATTAACTAGGTATTAAGATCAGACAAGGCCCAAGAAAAAAGGAAGGCCATACAGTCGAGGAGTGTAGTGCGAGGCGCAAGCCGAGGCGCAGGATAAGGAATAGGACGAGGCGAGGTGCGATGAGCAGGACGAGGATCAGGACGAGGACAAGGAGCAGAGTAGGCAGTAACCTTGTGAGAACCAGAGGAAGAACCAGAGGAAGAACCCGAGGTGGTAATCAAGGCAGTGAAACTCATGGGAACGGGAAGTAGAGACAGAGACCGGAAGGCGGGAGGCGGGAGGCGGGAGGCGGGAGGCGGGAGGCGGGAGGCGGGAGGCAGGGGAAACAATAACGGGCCGGGGGGGGAAGTATGGAGGGGCCGGCAAGACCTAGTCAACCGCTGCCTATCCTATCCGCCTTTGCGCCGTAAACTCCACGACGGTTTCGGTACAGAAAACGTCCACTGTTCCGGCGCCTTTTTGGTGGGGGCCGGGGCCGGGTGGTTGGGTACGGGACCCGGGGCCGGTTCGACGGCAGGCTCTTCGTTGTGCGCAGACGGGCGCGAGGATACCGTGCTGATGCTCGAAGCGGGTTTGATCGTGTGGGCGGTGGAGTGCCCCGTGCGGGAGGAAAGGATCGAAGCAGGTTTGGTTTTGGTAGCGGTTTCGATCTGGTCGACTTCGTCAACTGCAGGGGTACGCCTGTGACCATAGGAGGAGGCGGATGGGTCGTGTGTTGCTCCGCTGCCGTGCTTGCGTTCTCAGGTGCTCCACTTCCGAAGCCGAAGAGGAGGTAAGCTTGGTCTGTGTGGCGCGCATGGACGTGGAAGCGGTGGTATCCGACACGGTGCGGCGCGATGTCGTCTCCCAAGTGGAAGGAGGCGTAGGAGGGACGCGGGGGGTGGCACTAAAAGGGGGTGCACCAGTAGGACCGTGACGGAGAGCGCTGAAGAGCGTACGTCTGCGGACTGTCTGACTACCCTTTGGGGGTTGGGGTTGAGGTGAGGGGTCGACAGGTTGAGTGGTCCTGGGCCCAGGTCCGGTCACCACTGCAGTTTCCGATTGACCGCGGCGATGGAACGGCCCGCCTCCGCCTGGTGAGCTGGTACTGGTGACGGGGAGGTAGGCCGGTGTTTGGGTACGCGCGCCGCTGGACACGATGCGGGCATGACCCATTGACCTTCGTCGGTCAGGAGGGTGGGTCGGCTCATACTGTGACGACACGAGCTTGCACCCCTTCTTCTCTTGGGGCGCCGGCGCACCCCCAGGCCAGCGCAAGTACTGCTCGGTGGGCAGCAAGCTGCCTGGGTCGGTCGCCTCGTGCCACAAGGCAATCAACCTGCCGGGATCGGAGCGTCGAAGCGAATCAAACTGGGGGCTGTCGCGCGGGGTATGTCTCCGCCCGAGCGCGACCGAATGATGTAGCGACTCGAACCGGTGCCCGTTGCTCACCATGTCGACCCATTGCGGTCCCACCACATCCAACAGGGACATATGACTATCCTCCACTTGCCGTACCGCGCGTGACTCGATGGCCATGCGCGACTTGTGGGGCGGCTGGTGTGCCCACAGGATGCGTTCGTCTTGAAGTTTGCGCAAGCGTCGCACATCCACCCGCTAGTAGTTCGCCAAAGTTGGTATCGCGCAGATGGGCGACCATCCAAGCCAAGGTAATGTCGCTCAAGCCATGGTCTTGGTACCCGCCCCCGACATCGGCGTGGCTGCCTTGGAACCAAGTTTGGCGAAGCACTTGGCTTGGCGGGGCATCGCGCGGTTGATAAAACAGCGTCGGAAGAAATCTTTGCGCTCCTCGTCGAGCGCAAGTGCATGAAACGCATACTCAATGTTGTGCCCAAGGCCAGGGTCAAAGAAAGAAAAGTGTTCTTTGACCAGCGGGTTTTGAAAGTGGCCCGGCAATCCCATTGCTCCACCGTGTCCCATACACCCACCACTTTGATCGGCGGTGGCCGCACGGACGGGTTCAAAGGTGGAACAGAGACGTGCAGTGGATCGAAGGAGGACTTGGATCGGCCTTTGCGTTTGATCGCTGCGCCATCGCCCAGGGTAATGAGAGAAGCCGCATGGCTCACCCCAACCGCTTGAGGGTTAGGCCACAGTCCCGTAACAGCGTGCAAAGTGCGAGCAGCGTGCACGCCCGTTTCGGGCCGGTCGGGCCTACGCTGGGAATAGGCATCCCAAATGGGCTTGAGGAACGCTGCTTGGGACTTGGTCAAATGCCCCCCCAATGGATCAGCCCGGCCAAGGCACGCGCGGTAAACGCGCCTCTGGAAAACCCAAAAAGGAAGATCTCATCGTTGGCCTGCCAATTGTCTGACAGCCAGGCCCAGGCGGTCTGGATATTATGGCCAACACCTAGATTTGAAGTGGTTAGACAGACAGGTCAGAGAGGTATGGACGGGGGCAAACGTACCTTGTCCGGTAGCACCTTGTGTGGCCTTTTGAGTTTTATAAGGTGTGGCACCAACGCCAGGGAGATAAGAGAATTTGGGGGATGCGATACCCACTTCCATCCGCCCGTTCGCCGGTCGATTTGAGGCATTGGGCGAGCAGAGCGACGTTGGTGTAGTAGGAATCGGTTTTAGACGTGGGGGTTCCCTGATCATTGATCGGCTCCACCTCCAAGCGGGACTGCCATGTTCCATCGCAAAAGATGGCGAGACGAATGGGACCACGCTTGATACTCGCGTAGGAACGGGAGCTGCTACTTTGGCTGAACTCGGAGGGGCAAAATTGACCGTCTTGGCCACCTTGGTCACAGTGCTTGTCTCCTCCTCCTCTTCCTCCTTCTCCTCCAATACAGCTGTCATGCTGCTTACTGCCACTGAGCTCGCAGGCTTGAGTGATTCGGACGTGAGTGACCTGGGTTTGGAAGAAGTGGTAGAGGAGGCCTTTGAGGAAGCCTTGGACGAAGCCTTGGACGAAGCCTTGGACGAAGCTTTGGAAGAGGCTGACTTGACCGACTCGGCTTTTGGAGCAGGGGCTGGGTCGGCTGCCACAATGGATGCGGCCTTGGTCGAGCTAGCACGGGAAGAAGGAGCTTTCGAGTGTACCGAGCTCGCTTTGGTCGCCGAAGGCAGCGGAGCCAACTGAGGACGCGCATCGACGAGAATGACCGTTTGAGGCACTACACTGTGAGATGCTTGTTCACGCACGTGTGCAGGCGGCGGTGGTGGTGGTGGTGATGGTGATGGAGGAGCGGCAGGCGGCGGCGGCGGGGACGGGGACGGGGGGCAGGAGCGGGGGCGGGAAGTGCGGGGAGTGGGCTTGGGAGCAGGCGCAGGATCGGCGGTATACGAGGCGGCAGGGATAATGACTACAGGGATGGACCGCACCTGGCCAGTGGCTGCGGCGGACGACGCGGAGCCCCTGCCGAAGCGGGCGGCGGCAGCACCACCGAGATGGTGGCGGCGAGTGGCGGCAGGCCAGGCGCGGCCGGCGCGGCAGGCGGCTTGGCGGCGCTCTTGCCGGCGGCGGAGGGCGCGGGGGAGGGCACGCCGGACTGGCCGGGGGGCACATAGCCAGGCGGCCCGTAGAGGGTGTGGTACTGGGCCACGAGCGCATCCAGGCGGCGCGCAATCGGCGGCGTGTCCTTGCTGGTCGCCATGGCAGCCGAGGCGATGCGGGGCCGGAGGGGGTGGGCTGTGCTGCGACGGCAGGCGGGCGGGTGGTGGTGGTTGAAGCAGGCTCTACTAGCGAGTGTTTCGCTGCGGATTGCATTGCGGCGGCACGGCGGCAGCCCTGCTGCGGGGCCTCGCCTGTGCGAATAGCCACTCTCATCACCCGTCACACGCCCGATCTCCGACGCCGTCCCATCCCATCGGCATCCCACACGCCCGTGGAATGGCATAGTCACGCAAGTCACCTCTCCCACCCACCTAAACCAAGCAAGAGAGGGGATCCCTTACTCCTCCCCCACCCCCACAGAAACGCAAGTAACTACTATCGGATCGTCCAGCCTCCAGTGCGACGAGGAAAGAGTGGGACGGTGATCTCTCATGCCAATGACAACAATCCAACGCGACAGGAGTAGAGCTTAGAGTTAGGTCGTGACTAGTGACTAGTGAGGTGGAATGAAGCGTGAAGGTAACATAGGGGAGCATGGTGGTCGGACAAGGCCACCAGTGGGAAAGGGAAAAAGGGAAAGGGAAGTAATAGTAAGTGCCCGATTCGACATGACGATCATAAGCGGGCATGAGACAGCTTGTAGGCAGAGATCAATGGAAAGAGGGCGGCCTGCGTGAGAGTCACCATCCCGTCCCCCCACTCCCATCTCATTTCACCGTCACCTGAGACGCGACGGGACCAACGATCACGCAGTTGCGTCGTCCTCGACCTCGTCGGAGCAATCTACCTGATGGAGCTTTTCATGGTAGTGGCCATCCACAAGGGTCACCGTGTAACCCGAGAGCTTGCCGCCGCGTTGGCAGCGGGTATCCAGTCCTTTGCTGTACCGGAACAGTTGTAAGCCCTTGGACGCGTCGTGGCCGTAAAACACTTCGATTTGCTCCTCCTTGACGCGGGTACGTTGTTCCTCGTTCCACCAGGTAAACCAAGGGTCCCCCAAGGGCTCCTCGGACGGATCTTCATGGTGGTGGCCCGTCACGCCCCGGATGCGCATGACCACAGCCGGATCTTGCTTTTCGAGAGTATGTTCGTTCCACATCAACCCACCGTGCACCGCCACGGCCGCAATTCCCTTGGCCGAAACCTGGCCCAGCTCCAGGATAGCCGGGCAGGACTGCATGTAGCGAACATGGTGCGGTCGGAGCGCCTTGACCAGCGCCATGTCCCGGTCGGGGTTAAATGCACTAAGGCCAGCCCAGGAGGGAGCCCGGCCACGCCAGCTCCGGTGCGTAGGCTGGGCAGACACTGGGACCGGATGCACGGGCCTGGTGGGGCCAAGGTGACCTGGGGTTGGGCGCCAAACAGCTGCGGGGTAGGCGAAGCAAACGGCGGGTAGGTTTGGGGTTGAGCGAGGTAGTGGTACTTGGCATACGCCCATAGGATCTGGTCCTCGTGGTTGCCGCGGACACAGTACGCATCGTGCTCGATGGCAAAGTCAATGGTTTCGATGCCGTCGGGGCCCTTGGTGGTAAAATCGCCAAGGAGGATGAGGCGGTCAATGGTAGGGTCGTACTTCATCTGGGCCAGAAGTTCCTTGAGCTTGTGCAGCATGCCGTGGACGTCGCCGGCAATGATCAGACGGCCCGGGTCGCCGGGACGGAGGCGGTGGGCAGGGTCGAGGGAGGCGACACGCGACAGGGGCGCAACGTTGGGCACGAGGAGACCCAGGGTGAAGGACATCCACATGCCCCGAGAATCAGGACAGACAGGACGCCGGCAATGGTGAACACGGCGCGGCGGAGACGGCACGGGGGGGAGCGACATGCTCGCCGCCCAGGAGCGGGGCTGACTCTTCCAGATTGGACCGGCTGGGCATGCGGGAGTGGTGGTGGTGTGGGGGAGGGGGGCGGGAAGGATGGGTGGATGCTTGTTTGGACGGGAAACGGCGGTTCGGGTGGAGGTCTGAACCGAATAGTGAGGTGAAGTTCAACGTTCAACTGAACTGAACGTTCAACCCTGCCGGTTATCCAGTCTCGATTGCGCACGACGGCATCGCGTGCACGTGACCCCTCTGTGGTCCGCCCGACGCACGGGCCACACCCATTCTCCCGCCGAACTCAGCCGGGCCGCCGTCGTCACAGCATCGACACCATAAAGCGTGAATATTGTGGCCACGGAACGCTGGCATGTCATCCAGCCAATCATCCATTGCTCGTAAAGCGGCCGTCATTGTGCCCAAGACGAACGAGAGCAGCATGGTTCTCCCGAGATCCCACCAACCAGGCAGCAGTGTCGAACGGCAGGTCAGCATGCATCATGCAAAACCAAACTAAGAAAAAAAACCCCGCTCCTCTGCCCACAGAGCCGACCAGGCACATGACAAAAGTATAAGATTCGTATTGATACGAAGCACACGAGACAACCCGACCCGGAACGGTGGACGCGGGACGCGAGATCCTAACCGATCCAAGGGATTCAAGATCCCTGCAACCTAGCCTTGACACTTCACGCTTCACGCTTCAACGTATCACGTCATCCCACGACCTGGTCTGCTGATCGTGTGTGCTGACGCTCTCTGTCTTCTTCTTGCCGAATGATGGCGAGCGCTTTGCAAATTGCTGCAGACGAGACGTACAGGGACACACATGACGTTAGCAAACCGCAAAAAAGAACACCAGCGCCATGGACCAACGCAACCCAGCCACAACCGCAGGGGGCCAAGGGACCCACACAACGACCCCCGCCGACAGGCGATGGGAAACAAGGACCAAAAGACGGGAAAGAAACAAACGTACCTTTTCTGAAAACTGGGCGGGCGTCCATCGGCCGGTTGAGGCACACGGATGCGAACGGTGCGAATGCCCGTCTGGCACGTCAGATCGTATGCTTCGACGGGCACCTGGGAATGTTCGAGGTACACAACCCAATTGACCAATTCGGGGGCATACCCTTTGCCACTGAAAGCGTTCCACGTATGTGCCACGCCTCCCTCAGTCTCAGCCGCGGCCAGGAAACGTCGTGTGCGGAAATGGATGCTTGAGGGTGAGCTTGCGTTTGCATTTGCGTTTGCGTTTGTACTTGGCCCGGGGCGCGGGGCACGGATCTGTACATGGGAGGTACGACGCCGGAGCCCAAGGACCCAATCACGCCCTGTCCCAGCAATCCCGCATCGATATCGGACGAGTTGAGGGAATCGACGAGGGCATGGACAAAGTCATGAGCCGTCATTCCGTCCGTTTCGCGGTCCCAGGCCGAGTTGAGCAGGAGGATCTTAGTTTGAGCGTGGGCGATGGCGATTGCCGTAGCGACCCCGCGCAACGAAAGGCACGGCACAATGGACGTCCAGAGCGATCCACAGGAATACACCAACGTTGAAGCTTGGCCCAATGCAGCGAGGTACCCCGGGTTGGGCGCCGGCGCAATCACGTTCCGGTACGCATTCACATAGTACACCCGATCGATTGGCGCAGACAATTTGGGCTCGTCGTCACCGTCTTTGCTAAAGACCAAATTGGATGCGGGCGTGCCCCTGTCTCGCTTGCGCACCGACGGCGTCGCGGGCGCCGAGGGGGAGGCAGCAGGTGGGGGCTCATCCAGTGCGCTGATCGACTGGCGAGAGGGTGCACCGTCGGGGCCGCAGTGGTCGCTGCGGTTGCGGCTGTGGTGCCAGTCGAAGGCGGGATGGGGAGGCATGGGAGGGATAAGGTGCATAGAGGGGATCAACTTGTTTGGCTTCCTCTCCTTGCCTCTGCTCCCCGTCCGAATCCGAGTCCGAGTCTGAGTCCTCTGAGCCTTCCATCCCATCGCCATGGGGATCAGCGCTGTCCGGTTCGCCATGGGGATGGATTTCCAAGCCATCGCCCGTGAGCGAACCAACGGCATGGGGCAGGGTGAGGGGCGTATGGGGCGTATGAATCCCGCTCCCCGGCTGGGAAGGATCAAAACCATGCTGCCTGCCAAGGAGTGGGGGTGGGAGGGTGAGAATGCGAATGCGAATGCGGATGCGGATGAGAGTGGGAATGGGGAGGAGGGTGGGGAAGAGAATGAGAATGAGGGTGAGGATGAAAGGAATGAATCGAGCCTGGCGTGCCTGGTACCACCCCCATTGGGGACGAGGGCAACCCGCCAGTCAAGAGAGTGCGGGCATGGAGCGAGGAAGAAGGGTAACCACCGTAGCGAGCTGCATGCTGCGCGGCCGCCGTGGCAATCAAGCCGGGCGTGTGAGGCTGGGACGCGATGGGAACTGGGGGAGGCGACGGGTGAGCGGGGTGGGAGATTTCGCATTGGCCTACGATCGTTTCCCCATCCCGCAAGTCCGCGCGATGGTAGCGGTATGATTGGTGTTGATGGCTGGGATCACACGCGAGCCCGTTCCGGCCCCCGCGGCAGCAATGTTGCCTCCATTGGCAAACGGTCCAAACGTGAGGCCTGTCGCCACACCAGCGCCATTGATGAGCGTAATGGCGTGAACAGAAAGATGGCCGACTGGATAGACCGGAAGAACTTGGGCAGCGCTGAGCAGAGGGGAGGGGGGCGACGGAACAAGTCAACGAAACAGCAAGTCAGCACAGAGCGTCCTTCACATCCTTCCCACGCGTCACAGCAGAGGAAAACCGTGGAAAGTCCGTATCTAGGGGGGGAGAGGTACGAACGCAATGAAGAAATTGCCAATGCTACCGCCGCGAAAGTTGAACTTGCGATTGGAGCGGCGAAGGATTTCCGTGTCAAAGAGGACGAGGAAGCCGCGGACGGCTTCGCGACGCTCATGCTCGATGCCGCGCCAGAGCTTATGAGTGCCCTCGAGGATGGAGCGCCACTCGGCCTTGACGGCCGAGGTACGACCGGTAAGGGGAGACGGTACGAGAGGAGACGATAGAGCGCCGCATTGGACTGGGGTACGATCGCGCGCGGAGCAGGGACGAGGTTGACGGTGCCGCAGTGAGAGCAGGTGCAATGCTGATGGGCCGGTTTGCTGGGGTGCGGGGGTGGGATGATTGGGGTCTTCCGAGGGAGGGGGATGAGACGAACGAGGCGGGAGCGAATGTCGCCGACCGAGGGCCCGCCGAGAAACACGGATGATCTCCGAGGAGGAGCCACCATTGTCGCTGATGGGCATGATGTAGGTGGCACTCGGGGTCGCATTGACCAGCTGGTTGTACCCAGACCCGCCGAGATGACGACAATGTCCGAGTCGGCATAGGGAGCGGCCTGGGGGTACGACTGGCCATCGGGGGCGGGGTAGGCGTCAACGACCAGCTCTGGCGGCGGGGTGGAGCTGCTGCTCCGGCTTCTGCTGCTGCTACTGCTGCTACTGCTGCTTCTGGGGCGTCTGGGAGGAAGTACGGGTGACGAGGGCGCGGGCGGCGGGGCAGTAATGAGGGCGGCGCGTGGCGGCAGGCTGGTGGCCTGCTGGGGGTCGTGGTGGAGCGTGGGCAGGGCAGCGGGGAAAAGAAGGTGTCGCCGTCGAGCTCGGCGGGCGGGGCCGGGGTGGGGCGGCGCGAGGCGGGACGCTGCTGGCGGTGTCGCTGGTGGCCGTCATGGGCAGCAGGCAGGCGGTGGAGGCGATGGAGGCGGCGAGAGAAGAAGCCACCGCAGAGTGAAGCCACTTGTCTGGCCTGCGTGTGCATCATCTGCCCTCGGGCACTGGCGGGCTGCTTACGTGGATATGTCCGCTTCCGCCGGCTTAGCCTGGATCAACCGCAGCCTGCGGGGCAAGAAAGCGGGGAAAGCGACTACGGTAAGCCACTAAAGCCCACCCCTAGTACCCCTGTCCTTGGTCCCCTCGACCAGGTGGGATGGCCACCACGCCTACGATCCACGCCCTTGGACACACCAAACAAACAGACACAAGCTGTAGAGGAGAGATGCAGCAAATTCACAGTCCATTCATCCTCATCCTCATCCTCATCCTCATCTTCATCCGCCCCGTTTGCCACCCAGGCCAATCCCAATCCGCAACAAGGCACACATCCAACCGAGCCCTCCACGCAGTCTGAGCAGCCTGAACTCCCACACACAACCACACACACGGAGGCGCACCCCTTTCGTCCTTGGCTTGGACATTTTTCGTGTTGGGGATTCGCAGGGTTGGTGTGCCCCCACCCTCAGATCCCACCTCTCAGATCTCACCCCGCTCGGCCCGATTCGCCTTCTGCGCCATGGTCTCTTGTGTTGCGGTAAAAAAACAAAAGTGTGCACAGCATAGACACCTTGACGTGGTGGTGCGGTCCAAGGTCACCACGCCACACCCCCCACGCCAGCACGATGGCCAAGCATCTGCATCACCTGTACGCATCAAGTACCAAGCTCATCAAGATCCAACGATCAACAATCATTAATCAAGATGCAACAATCAATTGTGCAAGGCCGGGTTAAGGTTGAGCAACAAGGACCCGGCGCTCAAGCCAGCCTCATCAGCGACCAAGGCCAAGCGCGCCGCATCGGCATCGGACAAACCAAGCAAGACACCCGCGTCCGCCGCTTGCGCCATGACCGAAGGTCCATCGTCCCATACGCCACCTGCACCTGCACCTGTACCACCTGTACCATTTGCGCCTGGGCCACTTGTCCCTGTGCCTGCGGGTGCGGCTCCCACACCCGTTCCCGCGCCTGCCGTGGCCGAGGCGGTCGACGTGGGTGGGACCAAGTTGAACCGTTCGTCGACCGAGCCAAAGAAAGACCAGAGGTCCTCCATGCGCGGCAAGGAGGGCACAATGTCACCAGCAAACGACGGTGGGGGCGGGGGCGGGAGAGCAGCAAAAGGATGAGCCAATGCGCTCGTAGACGTGGACGTGGGATTGGGATTGGTGGTGGGAGCTGGAGTGTACAAGCTGTTCAGGTTGACGGGGAGGTCGGTCCCAGCGGCCGAGGGGGACGGGTCGCCCGTCGAAGCTGGTGACGTACCTGTACCTGTACCGCTACCCCCAGTACTGGTAGGTAAGACGGGGGAGAGGTGGGGCACGCTAGGGGTCATATGGTACGGCATGTCTCCGAATGGGAATGCAGCCAGGGCCGAGCTGGGGTGGGAAGCTGGTGCCGACTGTGGCAGTGGCGCCGACGTGGACGCAGAAGTGGAAGTGGAAGTGGACGGGTGGGAAGAAGTGGTCCAAAAAGTAGGGGGGGCGGTGCCGAGGGCGGAAGGGCGGACGTGGACGTGGACGTGGGCGTGGTGGTGGAGGTAGTCGCATCGGCATGCACCGGGGGGGGAAGACATGAGCCGAGTCAAAGGTCAAGTGGGAAGGGGTGGGGAGGATGGAGTCGGCCGAGTGGGCATGGGGGAGAGGAGGTGGGTGCATCTGGGTTGGGTGGGAGGGGGAATCGAGTTCTGAGCGCTTGGATCGTTTTGCAGGCCTTGGGGCTGGATGGAGGGGTCCGCGTGGACGGAGGACAGCAGAGTTGGACCGGACCGAGGCCGAAGCGCGATGGTGAAGGTGCCGTGACCGGGCTTCGTTGAGTTTCTCTGCGAGGGCCGGGCGGAAACGGGTGGACGGGTGTGGTTTTGACCGAGACGTTCTTCGTGCTTGAGCACGGTCGCGCCCACCTTGCGTAAGAGAATGGCATATACCCGCGAAAGGTGTCGTCCGTCAATCGAGACGTTCAGCAAGGCCGTGATGGCATGGCGCAGGATCGAAGCACATTGGAGCTGCATCAGCGCATCCGACAACTCGGCCGCTTGCATGCACAGCAGCACAGACAGGACCAGGTAGAGAAAGATTCGCGGTGGGGCACATCGCAAGCTGGCCAAGTCAACGCTAATGATGATGGCCAGTGTGCGAGCTGCATCGACAGCCTCTTTGGCCATCGGGAACGCAGCACGGTCGGTTATCCCCGTTCCTTCGCGCAGGTCCAGAGTGCCTTTGGAGGCACGCGTAACCAACGCGTCCAGTCCGATGCGAAAGAGAACGAGACGGGTAAAGTGGTAGTGGATACGAATGTTATACGCACGCATTCCTCCGCCGGGGTAACCTAGCAAGTCGTTCAACCAACAGTTAGCACAACCCACCTGATTCCTAGTACATATCCCCAAAACAAAAAGGACAGAGACATACCAATTTTAGGTTCGAGCCATTGGACCCAATGGTCCAAGTCGGCGCGCAAGGGTCGTAGGAACCCCTCGAACGAATCGTTCTCAATCATGTTGTGACTGCGCGACTCGGACTCGTAGAGCAACTCGTACGTCCTGCGCATTTTAGCCGCCAACTCGGCATGGCCGCGCCACGCGACCCATTTACGGTACTCGTTGAGCTTAGGATCTTGAGCCGCTGCTGAGCCTACCAAATCATCAGGAAAGGCCAAGTTGATATTACCCCGTACCATTTCCCTCCGGATCTTGTCCACCTTATTCTTCTCTTCCTCGGCCGCCTTTTCTTGGGGTAGTAGGCTTAGCTGGCGGTGGGGGGGGCGGTGGGGGTTGGGACGCGGACAAGGTAGGTTCCTCAGGAAGAAGGTAGGTGCGAGCACGGATTAGCTCCATCCATTCGGGCGACAAGCCAGCTGAAGTGAACCGCCTTCCCAACCGAACCGACACGGACGCTTCGATCTGCACACAGGACATCCACACTTGCACGCGTCTTTCTGCGCGCTCGATTTCCTTGGGTGTAGGTGGGGGGCGGGAAGAGCGCGGGCGCGAGGCTGACAGAGGTTCCGAGGCAGACGGGGGCTCCGAGGTGGATGCAGACGCGGACGCCGATGCGGACGCGGACGCGGACGCGGAAGCGGAAGATTCAGAATAGAGGATGCACTTGACATGTTCCACCTTGGGCAAGTCGAGCTGTTCAGCCAACCGAACAGCGCAACCGACCAAGAGCCAGACCATACTATCGTACCTGTGAGACGCGCGGCGCAGGACATCCTTTTCCTGGGAATGGCGACGACCTGCATGGTGACCGAGGGAACTTGGGTCGTGCGCACGCGCGCCAGCGGGTGCATCGTTACTGGTCGTTTCGTCGTGCATCTGCCACGTGCCCCACTCACTTAGGATCAGCAGGCCCTCGATCGTGCCAATGGTGTGCATCGACGGGTTGGTCAGCACATGGCCCGACAGATCGTAGGCACAGCGGGACAGATCAATATGTTGCTGTAATGTGATGGGGTCGCCACCGGACCAAGGGGATGTGGGGATGGCTTGACCTGGCGCTGGCGCTGGCGGGTGGGAAGGAGGGGCGGAAGACGGCTGGTGCTCTTCACGCGTTTGACTATCGGCCTGGGCCGACGAAGCTGTCTGCGAGGCAGAGTCGCCGGGGCGTTCAGGTAGGTCGGGGCTGTGTTCCGGGGTGTGAGTATGGGCATAGCGGGAAGCGATGGCCAAGATGGCAGCGAGAAGGAGTTCCTCCTCGAGGGCGAGTTCGGAGCAGACTTCAGGATCGAGGTGGAAGCGGGTAAAACGTTCGGAGCAAAGGGGGGAAAAGCCATGGAGATGGCTAAAGTAGTAACCGACTAGGTAATGTGCCTGTTCAGCCGTCACCAAACCCCTTCGCACCGACCCGCTCTGCGCCCAAATCCTCAACATCTCCTCTGACGGCCGAGGCGGGTGGACCATCGGTAACGTCACTGCCGACGCTCGGAGACAAGTGTGTCGCGCAGTTCGCGTCCCCGAAGGATCTCCCCTTCCCCCTGAATCTGCCCCTCCTCTTTCTCTTTCTTTTTCTCCTGCTGCTGCTGCTGCTCCCTCTCCTGCCGCACCTCCTGCCGGAGGCCCATCCGATGGGGCACCGCCCCCGGCCCGCGAGGCATCAACTGCATCGTGTGGGCGCTTGAGCGAAGCCAAAGGCGGGGTGGGATCAGGATGGTCGTCTGGAGCAGAAGGAAAGGCATCTGGTTCGGCGCGCTGAGACCAGTCCTCATCGCTCGCTCTTAGAGGGGAGATCGTTGGAGCTGAGGGCCGGGGAGTGGTGCCCTTTCTGCGAGCACACGAATGGCCTCGGTTAGCGCTGCTGAGGGAGACGAGAGCGAGGGAAGCGTGTGCTGTGGGGCTCTGTCGGCGGAGGGGCAGCTTGTGCGGTCTCCGGGGCGCGGTGCGCTCGGGTCGGGGTGGACGTGTGTGGGCGGGGGGAACTGGCTTGCGTGCAGGGCCGCAGCGGTGGGGGGCAGGCACGCCAGGGGTGGCGTACTGGTGCAATGGACGAGAGAGGGGGTAAGTCCGTGTCCGGAGCGGGTAGGATAAGCGTGGGCAGAAGAACGGGCGGCGATGTGAAGCGTTCTGAGGAAGGGTACGCGTTGATCGGACCGCCGTGCGGGAGGATGGGCGGGAGGAGGCGCTGCCGGGCCGCCGCGCGTGCGGCCGCGCAGACCATGGTGGAGGTGCAGTCGCGACGCTCTCGGCGGCAGCGGCGGCAGGGCTCGAGCGGGTTCTCGACGCTGCCGAGGTCGCAGCGGACCTTGCGCTGGCGGCAGGCGTCGCAGGCCTTGTAGGCGCGGCGGAAGACGTGGGCGGGCGGGGCGCGGGGCTGGTGGGTGGGGATGCTGGCGGGCGAGTCGGGCGACCTGGAGCGCGAGAGCATGTCGGGCGAGTCGGGGGCGGCGTGGGGGCGTCCATGGCGGGCGACCGGCCACGGCAGAGCGGAGGAGGCGCCGGGAGTGGAGCACCGACGGGCGACGCGGATGCTATCGGATGGCCAGGAACCCAGCAAAGCAGCGGCTATGTATATCTACTTGCGCCTACGAACGCACAACAAGCCCAACGTTTCATTCCCGCCACACGCGCCCCGTGCCTGCGCCGCCACCTGCCTAGAGCCCGACCACGTGCAGCGCCACCCGCCTTCGCCTACGCCTGTCCCCCCAATGTGCCCCACAACGCGTAGCATTACACACGTCCAACTGGGGATCCAGTCACGCCCATGTCCCCCCAGTACGCGCACACGGGTGCGCACAACAATTTTGACGCTCCCCCGCACCCACACTAGTAGGGCCGAGCAGAGCAGAACACAACACAACACAACAGCACAGAACAGAACGAACAACAGCCCCACCACACCCGAGCACGTCCGTCCACCTTAATAAAGTAGCCCAGGATCTTCCCGCCCGCATGCTTGCGCCGAGCCTCTTCGTGGTCCATAATGCCAGCCGACGTGGTCAGGACAATAAAGCCAACGAACGAGCCGGCAACAAGTTCTCGACCCAGTTCTCAATCTGGCCCAGCTGGACATTGAACCGGGGCGAAATCACGCCGCACTTGTTTACCCGTCCATTCAGCTGGATCACAATCTTGCCACTGCGGTGGTCATCCACCTCCTCAAACTCGCCAATGTAGCCTGAACGATACCAGCACCAAAAAGTCAGATGAACGGTCCAAGGAAGCGAAGCGGGGGGAGGGGGGATCGCCTAAACGGTGCAACCCAGCGATTTAGCAGCAGAGACACCTGGGGTGGTGTCCAACAGCTGGGCCTCGCCGGAGTAAAAGCACAAGGGCGCGCACCTCGCTCCCCCCGAGGAGAGGGAAAGTGGAACGGCTGCAGGAAAGGCGGGCGATCCAACAAGTGGGCCTTGGGGGGGAGCGGACACACGCGGGGGGACCGGGAATAGAGAAACGTACCGTGCTTCTGCATGACCTGGAGGAACTTGATGATGACCTTGGACGAGGGTCGGATGAGGACCTGGCGTTTACCGCGGCGCTCGGCATTGACAATGGCATTCAAGCAGTCGTTCAGGACGGACACACGCATATCTGCACACAAGACGGACGGCAGGGTCCACAAGCAAGAGAGAGGGCGCCCAGAAGGTACACGCAGTCAGATGACCGACTCGGTGTTCTCCTGGACATTTGGGCTGGGCAGCCAGGGCGTACGAGGAAGGGAGCGAGGGGAGGCGGGGGGACGGCGATGGCGATGGCGATGGCGATGGCGATGGTTAAAGGGTGCGGGGGCGAGGCGCGGGGCAGGGTCGGGTAGGGTTGGATGGGCGCAATAATGGGGCGGTAGGGTTGGTTGTGTTGGTCAAACGTTAATGGTTGGGTGTGTGGGATGGGGGGAGGCGGGTGTGGCACGGGGCTGTGTGCGGCGTGCTGCTGCTGCGTGCTGACGCTGGGATTAGGCCTCGATTAGGCAGCGGCATTAGTAATGGGGGCACGGGCGCAGTGTGGGGCGCGTGGACGGGGCGGACGAAGGCGGCGGGGCAGGCACGGCGCGAGTGTTGGAGCGCGCTCTGCGGCGCAACGCGTGGGAGGGAGACAGAGCACGTAGTATTTGGTTCGCCCGCAGGTACCAATATTCAATCGTATCTAGTTGGTGCCGTACTTAGGAGCGCGTGCCCACACCCAGAGCGCCTGTCCGCCTGCCTCGCGTGCGGCTGCTCCTCCCGTCCTCTCCCATCGGCTGCGCTGGGTTGGTGTGTTGTGCGTGTGCTATTGCTAGTGCGTGTGGTTATGCTTGGCGCTGCTGCTCCCATGTCCCTCTCTGCCTTCCGCCCGCGCCTTGCCCTCGCCTCGGCCGGCCTGCGTGTCGTGCGCCCGCCCGTGTCTGCGCGCGCGCTCGCCACCTCGGCCCCGGCCCAGCTCGCCACCGCCACGGAGGAGAAACCGCCCAAGTGGAAAGAATTCAAGATCTACCGTTGGGTACGTCGTACTTTGGCTTTGCTCCGTTTCGCCGCCTCTTGTGCGTGGTGGTCGCTTGCTTGGATACTAACCGTATCCTGTGCGTGGTGGTGGACGTGGACGTGGACGTGGACTTGGTGCGCAGAATCCCGATGAGCCGAGCAAGAAGCCGTACCTGCAAACGTACAAGGTGGATCTGAACAAGTGTGGACCGATGGTGCTCGATGCGTTGATCAAGGTCAAGAACGAGATGGACCCGACGCTGACGTTCCGTCGGTCGTGCCGCGAAGGCATCTGTGGCAGTTGCGCCATGAACATTGATGGGCGCAACACGCTAGCCTGTCTGTGTCGGATCGAAAAGGAGTCGGACACAAAGATTTACCCACTGCCGCACATGTACGTGGTCAAGGACCTAGTTCCGGACCTGACCCACTTTTACAAGCAGTACCGCTCCATTGAGCCCTACTTGAAAAACGACCATCCCCCAGCCCAGGGCGAATTTTTGCAGTCGCCCGAAGAACGGCGGCGACTCGACGGACTTTACGAGTGTATCTTGTGCGCCTGCTGCTCCACATCCTGCATGTCCTACTGGTGGAACCAGGACGAGTACCTAGGCCCCGCCGTGCTGATGCAATCCTACCGCTGGATGGCCGATTCGCGCGACGAGTATGGCGACGAACGTCGTGCACGATTTGAAAACTCGTTGAGCCTCTACCGCTGCCACACCATTTTCAATTGCACCCGTACCTGTCCCAAGGGCCTTAACCCCGGTCGCGCCATTGCGCAAATCAAGAAGGACTTGGCCGTTGGCGCGCCCGCCGCCAAGGACCGTCCGATCATGCATGAATAGCCTCCTCTCTCACCCTCCCTCTCTTTCTCTTTGTTCTCTCTTTCTCTCTCTCTCTATCTCTGTCTGTCTGTCTGTGTGTTTACTCGTCGCGGATCTCGTGCGCGGCCGCCCGGGCGTGACGGGTAGAGAGAGCAGGCGCCCCGTGAAAATGACCAGGTTCCAATATGCGTGTTTTTTGCCATGACACTCGGTCCAACACTGGGACTGGGACGGGGACTGGGACGGGGACTTGACAAGGTACCTGTGTTGGACTGTGCCCCGTGGCTCCCGGAGGTGTAGGATGGGAGAGGTAGAGAACAGTGTGCTCCGTACGTGGTACGTGGTACGTGGTACGTGGTACGTGGTACATGCTGCGTGGTACGTGGGTCCGCCCAGGTGGGAAAGGGCGGAAGACACAGGTTCGCGCTCGGGGTCGGATTCGGGATCAGGTTGGGGGTTGGGTCAGTTACTCTAATGTTCAGTCGCACTCTACCCACCCACGCGGGGCCCATTGGCAAAAAGCAAACCGAGTGAGAGAACAGCGACAGTCGGAGCACCGAATTACGATGAGGTGGGCACGTCACGCGTCAGTGACGGCGCAGGTCAAAGGCGGGTACAGTGGAGCCAGTGGAGACTACTAGTATGAGTCAAATGGTAAAGTGCGCGTAGTACGTAGCCAGCAAACTGTAGGGTATAGCGCATTAACTTCGTCTTAGAAACTTAATGACTTAGGACTTAGGACTTAGGACTTGGTACTTGGTACTTGGTACTTGGTGGGGCTCGTTGGGCCGGTCTCGGGGACCGAAACGATTCGCTCGGAGATGTCAGATCTTATAGCTTACCCCGCCGGCCCCAAGGCCAGATCACAAAAGGTGTACTATCGTACGTTTGGCAAGAATGTCATTGGTTGAATGCTGAAGAGCGTTTCAGTTGCGCGCGTAGACTGGGAACGAAAGCATGGCAATGAATGGAAAGGAAAGGAGAATGAAAGGGTCCTACCCAGAGAAGGAGAGGAGCAGGATAGTCCTGGTATATTACTAGTAATGATGCTCGTGGGCAAAAGGATTCAACCATAGCAGGGCAAAAGGTGGAAGAGAGGCCGTGGGTTACCAGGGAGAAAGCGTGATACGAGACACAGACAGACAGATAGACAGATAGACAGATAGACAGACAGACAGACAGACAGACAGACAGACGAGCTATCCATAGTATTAGGCGTTTGAGGATGGGGGTGGAGGTGGATGAGGAAGAACGGTGGAACAGCGTTGGAAGACGAACGTGTTTAGCTCCCTAAGCAATGGAAACACAAGACACCACCACACAAAACACAGTATACAAAGAGGCAAGGCAAGGCAAAAGGCAAGGCATAAAATGAAGACACGACATGTGAAGACACGACACGATATGAAGACAAGACAAGACACGACAATAAGAAGACAAGACAAGACGAGACAAGACAACAAGACAAGACAGGGCAAGTAAGGCGGGCCGCGACCGGTCCTCAAACCGTCACTCCTCCGGGAGAGCGAAATGCGTGAGCCCAGAGCCCAAGGTCAAATACCAAAGACCCAGCAGGGGGAAGCGCAGGAAGAAGCGCAGGGCAGGGCAAGGGAGGGAGGGGGAAGTCGTATAAGAAAGACCATGATATGACATGGCATGGAAGGGGAAGGGAAGGGAAGGGAAGGGAAGGGAAAAGGGAAGGGAAGGAAGGGAAGGGAAGGGAAGGGGAAGGGAAGGGAAGGGAAGGGAAGGGAAGGGAAGGGAGAGGAGGGGGAAGAGACGCGTCGGAACGCAGTTTCTGCGCGAAGCTTACGCCGTGACCTGGGCCGGGGGAGGCTTTCTCTGCGCGGCGGAGCGGGGGTGTAGGTGGGGTAGGTAGGGTGGGAAGGTCACGTGGGCATGGGAGTGGGAGTGGGAGAGGGGTGGGTGGGGAACAGGAGCAAGAGCAGGAACAGGAATGGGACAGGAGCACGAGCAGGAGCACGGTGCGCCAGGTGTTTGCAGCTCAAGCGAGGCCGAGGGGGGAAGGCAAGCCACGGCAAAGCCAAAGGCAAAGGCAAAGGGGAGGCGGAAGGTGAGGTGGAAGTGGATGTGAAAGTGGAAATGGATGTGGAGGTGGAAGTGGAAGCCAATAAGCAGGTACTTAAGGCGGAAGAAGAAGAAGATGAAGAGGAAGAGGAAGAGCAACTTGATGAGATCGAAGACGAACTGGAAGAACGTGAAAAGCTACTACGATGAGGAGTGTGCTTGCTCGGTCGTACTTTTTCCTTTTCCTTTTCCTGTTCCTTTTCTTGTTCCTTGGCCTGGGTCTGGCCTGCGGGACCGGGACCGGGGCAGGATCAGGATCAGGATCCGAGGCGCCATCCGCGGGACGAAGCGAGGAGCAACGGCGTACGTCTCATCGAGGGGAGACAGGTGGTGCGCCGGCTCGGTAGCGGAGGAAAGAGGGTGGTCCTCGCGCAAGCCTGGGGAGGCAGGGCAGGAGGGAGGGGGAGCGAGGCCGAGACCGAGACCGAAGCGGGGGGGACGAGCGGGGCATGAAGTGTGCTCGTGCACAGGGCGGGAGGAGGGTGGGGAAATGGGATCGAGAGGCGCAACAGGGTGCGGGGGGCGAGAGGGTAAGAGCAGGGGAAAGACAAGTTGTGCTCGAGGCTGTGGAAAGGGGCGAAGGAGGAGAAAGAGGTGAAGCAGGCGAAGGAGGTGAAAGAGAGGCAGGTAAAGGGGAGAAGAGGGGGATCCAGTGTTCCACCATGGCACTTCTTCGGGGGTAGAGAGCGCAAGTAAATTCTGCGCCTGGAGGCACGAGCGTACCGCGCCACCTCTCTTCCTGCCTCAGTTGCGGCGAGACAGCGTTCTCTGTGGCGCAGGTCGGCGGGGGACTCGGGGGGGGGTAAAAAGCCGCGCATGGGTGTCCAATTCGTCTTGGTCGATGCGCAGATCAAATCCAACAGGTAGAGCAACTGGTTCTCTCAAGGGCACTTCGGGGAGGGGGAAGAGATGGTGGGCGTAGCGGCACCAGTGCTTGTTTGGGGCGAGGAATCGTTGAGGTACTTGGCAGCGACGATGAGGGCAGCGAGAAGAATGCGGTGCCTTGTGCAGGGCATACCGCGTGCGACACGTGGCAGACGCGCCTTGAGACGCGCAAGGTACACCAGGGTACAGAGCAGCGTGGGAACCTGTACGTTGGACCGCTCCACCAGCGCCGTAGAAAGTCCTCGAGACTGGGAAGGCCGTCGGAAGGCGTGCACCGAGCCGGGTCGGCGTAGGCGGCTACGGCGGCAGAGCCACGGAAGCCGCTGGGCGGGTCGAGGGGGAGGACACGGGATGTTGTGCCCTGAGGCTCGGGGAGAAGGTGGGCGGCTTGGTGGGCGAGGTAGACGACAATGGGTTTGGATACGGGGCACCGGACAGACGGCAAGGCGGGGGTGGGACAATGTTGGGGAGCAGGCTGGCGGGGTGGCGGCGCAGCTGGTGGGGCAGCACAACGCGCGAGGCAGCAGCCGCGGCAGCGCCCATGATGGAGTGGGGGTAGGAGAGGGGGTGGGGAGGGGGAAGGGGGCGTCGGGGGGAGGAGGGGCAAGGGTACCACGGCTGGGGTTTTTATTCTCAGCGGGTGTGCGGAGTGGGAGACGGGGCAGCACCCACAACTAACTCACCCACTATACCAAAACAGGCAGACTGGCATGTCGGTGCCGCCCACACTGCCCGTGCGGCTGGCGCGCGGCGCCCTCGGCAGGCGGCGCGGGGGCAGTGTGCTGCCACTGGCATTCCTCATCGGGGGCATGCAATCGGGGGGCCGGCGGGCGGGAGGAGGGGAGTGCCGCTGTGCCCGCATGCAGGGTGGTCATGCCACGTGCATGTGGTGGTGTACACGTGACGCGTGACATGTGACACACGTGACGGGCGTGGATGCGCCTCGCCGAGGAATGCCGCCTGCCGCAACAGGAAGCACCGCCCGCCCTCGCCCGCGCGCCCGTCCCGCGCCACGTCAGCACCCGCCCGCACCGCACCAGCACGCGTCCCTCGGGCCCACCCCTCTCCTCGGCAGCAGCACCCAAATTGCTAAAAACTCTCCGGCTTGGCACACAAGAAGAAACCAGCCGCTGCTTGCCGGCCCGCCGTCCGCGTCACCATTCTGTCTGCCTGGCGAGCCCACACACACAGTGTAACTCAGGCCAGGTGAGCCATCCTGGATTAAAGTATAACGTTTCCGTTTAACCTCACTCCCCTCTGCGGCGTTTATAGTTTCTTTCGTGCAAGACAATACCCCGCGATGGCCCTAACCTTACCGCCCTTGATGTCCGTCGTTTATCTCCCTCGCACCCCCATTCTCGTCTCAAGAATCCATCTTTCCCCGGCAACTCTCCGGCGTATAAATGTCTCGGACTGCCTTGCTAGATTTCTGGGCCTTAATCAGCTGTGACATGTGACATGTGACGGGGCTTTGTGTTTTGCCCCCACACTGCAGCGCACAGCCCGATCCCTCTGTGCCGCTTATTATCTCCAGGTTTCCGTTCACTTTTTGGGTCTTCCCCAAAGCCAATTCGTTTCCGTGCTTCTCTTTTTGCGCCTTCCACGTCCCATCCTATATGAGCCCGCCGTGAGGTGGGCCGGTGCTCGGTCGCGTTTTCACTCGCTGTGAAAGACCAGAAAGCAGGCACAGATACGTGTGTCATTGCATTGCCCTGAGCTACAGAGACTAGAGAAGATTCCTGTGCCCCCCCAGAAGGAATTAGTACTAATTGCAAAAAAGAATGAGCCCGAAGGTTCCGGGCTTTGTGGGTGTTACCGGCGCGACTATACACACACCAGTGTGGCATCACATGTCACACTCTCCCCCCGGTTTTCTCTCGCACAAACAGTACCCCCTTTTCCCCCTTTCCCTCTGCCCGATCTCACA